>OZ026625.1:32656416-32668916 GCA_964020975.1 Hermodice carunculata | reverse complement strand
AACTATCTTCAGTAATTCTTCGTATAATGATTTCAAGCCTCCATACGAGTGTCTCAGAGCTAACTGTACCAGCTTTACTTGTTTGTGATTACTATGGTCGGTTGTATCAATGCACATTCCTTCGAGGGTTTTAACATAACACCCTGGCCCAACAGGGGTATAAAATAGATAGTATCATGGGATCTAAACATAAATAAGGGACTATAACCCCTTGGATGTCTAAAAATAAGGACAGGATTAGAGTCCCAACACAAAAACTGGCTGAAACTGGAAAATTGCATAATGAATGTGGCTGTGATCTTATTGTTTATACACGTGTGTGTTTTGCAACGCCACAGTATTGATAAAAAAATCGGTCACCTACACGAAGCCATTGACGAATAGGATTTAAAAATATAGGTGTGTCTCTGGAATGTCCAGTGTCATTATCATTGACAAGTGAGGATAAAAAATTTAAGTCAGAACAGGTGCACATTCAAGTGTCCTCTTATAGAATTACGTGACTCCCAATGTGGGATTTTAACCCCTTTATCTCATCTTGTGTGGTAAGAGGATTATATTGGCACCGCCCTCATTATTGACAAAGCGTTAGTAATGGTTCGACACAGATGCACCCAATTAAAACGATTATATACAAAATTCTAAAAGTAGAGGGCATCATTCCCCTCTTCATCATACATCTCCGGAACTGAAGTCAGTGAAAACACAAGTGACATATATGTCCGAGAAGGTGACCATCTTCGAATTCTAACTCCAAGAATACATGGTGAGTACATTGTTTTTAATATCAGACTAATCAGACCCTATTAAATTATATCATACTTTGAGCCCAATACTATGTGGTGAAGAAATAAATTAATCAGCCAAAATCAGTTTAATGCATATGTTACGTGTTTACCTAAAAAAAGATGCATCATTTAAATTGTATGAATGTAAAAGAGACCAAGAGGAAGTCATAATAATATGTATGTCATACAACAACTACTTGCAGAAACATCGATAATGTATTCCCAAGCATGATAAACTGACACTCCCTCTAGCTCCACTCTATGAATCAAACTACATTCACTCTTTAAGAGCCAAGGGTCACCATTTGAGGAACCAGAAACACTATTGGAGCCCACGGGACCCTTTGGGAGGCCAAGGGACACTGTTGGTAGGCCAAGGAACACTGTTATGGAGACCAAGGTACACTCTTTAGAGGCCAAAGGACCCTGTTATGAGTGCAAGGGACACTATTAGGGAGCCAAGGGACACTATATAAGTAAAGAATAATGATTGCATGCAAACAGAATCATGACAGGCGCCAAAAGAGACTCTTCAATTTGTATGACAAAAAGATTGACCAGACTGTCTCCAACATTTGGAGAAAGTACACAACTTAATCCCTAAAGAAAGAATGTCATGGTTGAACCCTAAAACCAATCAAAAGAAGCAAAAAGAAAAGTTGTGTCTCATCCCTGACTGTGGAGCTAAAATAAAAAAGTTGTCACAACATCTTGTACAAGTTCACAAGTTGAATCCTTCTCCAAATCAAGACTGGTTATGAAAGAGCAATCATACTGAGAAAGTGCAACCACAGAGTGCAGCAACTTCAGGCCCTCCAGATACGCAACTGATAGACCAGCCTTGGTTGGAAACAAGTCTCTTGCCTTTTCAGACTCAATGGACTTATAGATTGTGGCAAAATATGAAAGATATGTTAGACCCAGAACCCCCTCATAAAATACTGTATCATTATGGTATACATGGTATATGGCAATATTTATTTGATGAGACAGAGAGAAGTATACCCAAGTTAACCATGCAACAAAGGTTATCGAGCTAAGAAGATTTGGACATGTTTACCATAGACACACAGCATTATTATATTGGATGATTTGATGCAACCAGTTGTGAAGAAACCAAAGATGATTCTGGTTTTTATATGACGATGCCACCACAGAAATCTGGCAGTAATCTTCATCACACATACTTGCTTCATCAAGGGAAGAGCAGTCACATCATGGCCATCAACATGCGGTATTATGATTTAATTAAAAACATGAGTGATGCAGGAAAACTATGGCTACTTAGTGCTAGATGTATGGCCATGTTCTCAAGACAAGTACAGAATGAGAACCATCATCTAACCTAATAATGATCCCATAGTGTACTTCCCGAATACATTAGTAGCTGTCAAATGTATAAGTAGGAGGCTTTACATGAAGAAACATCAGTCAAATAAGAATGCCAATTTCTTAAGATTGGTGTTTGGTACAGCATCAAAAGTACAACGAGCCAATTCATTTAAAACACTGGCTCCAAATCAACTTTTAGCATTGGGTACCATTGCCACCAACCTGCTACAAGGAAGTATTTCTTTCACCACAAATTACAAGAAAATACTGAACAAATATTTAGCAGCCATTAGAATCATTGCCAACAAGAAACTCATTGTGAAAAACGGAAAATAAGTGTTACAACCTAAGGTGGTATTGCTGTTGTTACAAGTCATGAATCCTGTCCTGCATAGCATTTTCAAATGAATCCTAAGAGTGTCTTTGTACCTTGGGAGAAATATCAACTGATGATTAAGCACACACCACCAAAGAAAGATTCCCCAATCAAGATGATTCTGCCCACTGTGGAAGAAGAAGAACCAAGTGATTCCTTGAATATAGACACAGTGGTTGAATCTGCACCTAAAAATGTACAGAACAGAGCATGTGCTTTGCTATCTCATATCACCAGTGATGGCCGACTGGCATGGAACAGGCATGGAGAGATGCACTATTAAGGGCATCTGGTACCAAGGTCTCACATTACAGACTTGGTTAAAGACTCTCAATACAAGTACAAACATTTTAATCCTGCCAGATATCAAATACTTTACATTGCTTTAAAGGACATGAATATACCTAAAGAACTGATTGGTCATCGAGAGAGATTGGGTGTTTCCCCCACCAAAAGACGCCTCCTAAGATGAGAGAAACCTCAGCCAGAAAGAAGACACCCTCTGGGAAAAGATGCCCTTACGAAAAAAAGAGAAAGGCTCCAATCAAATGGTTGAAATTTTGATGTGTTGAAATGAATGAATGGCTCATATTTTTTTCCTGAAAAGATGGAGTTGGGGTCTGCATTTTATTTAAATCGACATTTCCTTTGGAAATCCACAGTACAGTTATTGATAAAAATGGCAGATACATTGTTACAGAATGATGTAACAGTAGGTGATAAGAGATTGACCCTGTGTAACATAAATGCACCTAATGAGGACTGTCCCCAGTTTTTGAAAATATTATTGGCATTATTGAGAGTCTTCCTAATGACAATAGGATTATAGGAAGTGTTTTTAATTAGTGCTTAAAGCCTGGATGGAGGAAACAGATCTCATAGATATATGAAGGATCAAAAACCCAAAAAATTTTTGATTCACTTGGCATGTCAATAACCCAAACATATTGTGGATTAGTCTCTTTCCTTGTTTCCCTTTGGAATGTCAAGCCCTATTATCTCATGAGAGATAAAGCCAGGTTTTAGATCTGACCATTCAAAAATCTCATTGTCATTTACAGCTCAAGATGCTTCCCGTGGGCCAGGGTTTTGGAAATTAAACTGTTCTTTATTAAATGATGTGGAGTATATTGATTTAGTAAGAAAGACAGTATTAGAAACAAACGAATTAAACCATGATGCAAACCTTTCACTATTATAGGAAACAGTCAAATGTCAAATTAGAGGGCAATTAATTAAATATGCATCAGGTAAAAAGAGAAAGAGAGTAAATGAAATTAAAATTTTAGAGGAAGAATTATGTATGCTTGAAAAAAGTTACAGGAGCAGAGTACGTCAGAAAAAAGAGGATCTCAAGCTTGAAATAGAGGAAATACAGCAAAAGTTAAACACAGAAGTTGAATATAAAACAAAGGGGGCATGCATAAGATGATAGGGTTAAATGGTATGAAGAAGGGGAAAAATCTAATAAATACTTTTTGAATTTAGAGAAAAGAAATTATAACAATAAAACAATAGGACAGTTGCGACTCTTGAATGGAATAATTACAAATGATAAACAAAAAATATTGAGTGAACAGGAATATTTTTACATAAAATTGTATAAAAGTAGGAGCCCTCCTGATACCAACATGGTGGATCTTTTAAAAAATGTAGAAAAGATACCGAAATTAACTAACGAATAAAAAGAAAGTTGTGAAAGCCATATAACTGAAGCAGAATTAGGTTCAATAATAAAGACTTTCAAAAACAATAAAAGTCCGGGTACAGACGGACTACCTGTCGAATTTTTTAAAATGATTTGGGTAGATATAAAAAAATTATTATTAGATTCAATAAAGTTTGTATACCAAAATGGAGAATTGTCAATAGGTCAAAGACAAGGTGTCATAACCCTTTTACCAAAGAAAGATAAAGACCCACTTCTTTTGAAAAATTGGAGACCAATCTCGCTCTTAAATACTGATTACAAAATAATTTCAAAAAGTATTGCTTATAGAGTTCGGAGAGTTTTGGTGAATATTCTTGATACTGATCAAACTGGGTTTCATCATAATAGATATATTGGTGAAAATATTATGAGGTTATTAGAAATACTAGAACATGCTGATAGGGAAAATATTGAAGCATTGGCAATCTTTATAGATTTTGAGAAGGCTTTTGATTATCTTGGAATGGAAATATCTATTCAGTGTTAAGGTTTTTTAATTTTGGTGAATCAATATGTAAATGGGTTTCATCTTTAAACAAAAAGGTCAGTAGTCAAGTAATTACAATGGCTGGGCAACAAAGGCCTTCTCAATTTCTAGAGGGGTACGCCAGGGTTGTCCTTTGTCACCGTATATCTTCATTATATGTGCAGAAATTTTGGCAATTGAAATAAGACATAACTAAAATATTCAAGGAATTACAGTTGGAAGTAAAGAATATAAAATAAATCAATATGCCGATGATACCTGTTTAACTATAGCAGCGACTAGATTAAGTTTGTTGGAAGTTGTGCAATATTTTGACTTGTTTGAAATATACTCTGGGTTGAAGGTAAACTATGACAAGACGGAAATTGTGCCTACTGGAAGTTTAAAACAACAAAAGTTCAGGATGGATACAAAAACAAAAAAATGAAGTGGACAGATGGACCTGTAAAAAATACTGGATATTTTAATTAGCCATGATTGGGATGACATTGTGCGTTTAAATTATGAGTCACTAATACCAAGAGTTAATAGCCAAGTCAAAATATGGTCTCAAAGAAACATATCTCTGTATGGCAAGATTACAATTATGAAAACATTTGCTTCATCTCAGCTTATTTATATGATGTCAGTTATATCAGGTCCCAATTGTAAAGAAATAGGGCAAAAGAAAAACTTGGTACAGAAAGGTGATTTTTTTCAAAAATATAGAAAATATTCTGTCTAATTTTATTTGGAATGGTCCAAATAAGGATAAGATTAAAACAGATGTTCTATTGAGGCCATATGATGAAGGTGGTTTGAAAATGGTACATGTTCAGTCTCAAAACTATGCTTTAAAATTGGCATGGGTGAAGAGATTAACAAAACCGGAATGTTTAGGTAAATGGAAATAGTTGGTGTTTCTGCAGTTGTCAGACATAAGGGAAAACATATGGAAATGTAATATTGACGTTAAGGATTGTCACATAGTATTTGATAAAACGCACTGCTTGTTTTGGAAAGAAATAGTAACTATTTGGTGTAAAGTCAATTTTGTAAATCCAGAAAACAAGTCTGACATAAAAAAACAGTATTTATGGTACAACTCATGTGTTAAAATTCAAGAAAAATCTGTGTTTTACAAGCATGGTGTGAAAATGGGATTGAAATTATTTCAGATATATTGAATAGAGATGGGATTTTTTTGGAATTACAATAAATTTATTGAAAAAGTTCCAAATGTTAAATCAAATTTTCTGAAATACCACAGTTTAATCCACGTGATACCAAAAGAATGGAAAACAAACCTTGTGAATGGAACCAAAATTAATCAAAATATAAGAAAAAAATAGTTGATAGAAAAATGCATTACAAAGGAAAGGTGTCTAAATTTATTTATCAGATGTTAATAGAAACAAATGTTAAAGGCCAAAGTAATGTGAAAAGTAAGTGGATGGAGGAGCTTACTGTAGAAATTGATGATGATTACTGGAGTGAGTGCTTTTGTCAAATCCATCAATGTACAATATCTTCAAATATAAGGATTTTCCTGTATAAATTTTTACATAAGATTATATTTACCAATTACAGATTGCATAAAATGAAAATAGCAGAAAGTCCAATATGTTCTTTTTGTAAAGAAGCAAATGAAACATTAGTTCACTTTTTCTGGGATTGTAACATAACCCAGCATTTTGGATAGAAGCATTTAACTCGTTGAAAAATATGTTACAAATACCTATCACCTTTACAAAATGTGATATCTTATTGGGAGTGAATCATAAGCATAATGTAATATGGTCATTAATTTTTGTTGTAGAAAAAAATATTCAAATGTAAAGTAAACAATAGTAGACCTTCTTTTGAAACTTATAAAGCTGTGACGAAAGACTCGGAAACAATAGAATATAACTTGGCAATTAAAATAATAAAGTCAATAGTCACAGACATAAATGAAGAGAAATCAAATTTTAATGAGTAATCACAAGAAATTGTTGACATGAATATTGTTGTATACTGTTGAATATGTAGCTCTGTTGTCAATTAATTTTTTTTTTTAATGGAGTTGTTGATTCCCAGCCATACATAAAATAGCAAGTTTTTGTTGGTTTGTTCAGATATCCTCATGCACGCACACACACACACACACACATACACAAATATATAAATACAAAATAATAATACTATTAATTGCTACATCTATTTTCCCGTTACCACTTGGAAAAGATCAATGTGGAGAGCCATCCCTGATTTTCCTTTACAATCACTATGTTTCACTTATTTCCAGATTCTACAGGCTCATCTTGACCACTTTTACTATGTATATGAGTCTTGAATATATAATGACACATTGTGTTTTGAAATTCCTGTATCCTCTTTGTGTTGTAAATGAAGTCTGGACCATTATATAGCAAAGCATCCTAAACCAGAGTGGTCTGGCTGGTTTTCCAGAAAATTCAAAGTATTCGCAAGTCCCCTCCACTGGAAAGTAAAATACAACCCAATGTTGTCCTTTATATCTTCTTGGTAGTGTGTTGACAATATAGATTATGGGTCTGGAGATCACATGAGAAGGCAGGCAATCTGCATGACATACTCATCCCAATTGTTGATGTGATGTCTTATATCTCAGCAAGACTAATTTAGCTGTTTGGTGTTCATTGTACTGTGCCACGTCTGGACTTGTCAATCTGTACTGTAGCAGGGAACTTAACTTGCAATATACAATGGCTGTCACTGATTCTGGCAAAGCTTCCACAAACTTGGATTTCATCTGTGCATTGTCCTTTTTTGCTTCAGGTTGACAATGCAGGTCACGATGCTGACTCAAGTCGACAATGTAGAAGCGATGCCATACTTGAAATCGTGTCTACTTATGTTGTTGTATATGGGGGACTGATAGTCCCCTGTGCCTTGAATGAGAGCCACGAAAACCTCCACATAGTTGTTTGTCTCGTAATTTGGTTGTAGAGGTCTGCCAGGCACACTCTATCCATCCACATAGAAAGCAGCAAAGTTACAGACTCGTAATTCTGGAACTTGAATGGATTGGTGGCATAACTCCCACTGTGAGCTGCCTCAGAGATCATTCCTATGAGCACTTGGTCTGGACAAGCTCCTTGAAAAATGTCTTCCATTGTCAATTCGAACTGTCCTCATGATACAGTAAAGGTCTTGATGTCTGGACTTGTTTCCAAAGCTCAGGAATGACCTGTGATGATGCTTAGAGACACTTGAACCATGCAAATCTTCAAAACCACATCAGCGATTACCAGTTTGTACCTAGGAGGTGGATTATTGCTGATCAACATGAAAGATTCTGGCTTAGGATAGAGCTTGATGTCCATGGGAACACCATCCAATATGAGACAGTTCTATTGATAGATATCCATAAAGATGGGCCCTTCCATGTCGACCAGCTTGCTGTGGAAAAAGTACATAGCGTGCCGGGTCAAACTTAAGTTTATCCCTGGTACTGGATCATTTGCTCCCCTGAGAACCTGTATCCTTGTAGAAGAGCTGGGCCCGCAGTTTGTTCTCTGAATCATGTCCACTGGTCAGTAAAGTGTCCAAATAGGCTTTGTAAGGAAAATTGGTCTCTACAGAGGAGGTAATGACTTGTTGTTGAAGACTGACATCTACTTGACTCCAAAGATCACCCAATACATTGTTGACAGGTCCCCCCTTTGACTTCAGCATGTGTGTTAGGAACAAATGCTAGTAGTAATGTGGTCCATCCCCCTTGAGGATGTGACATTTCACGTGCAGCCGTAATCACCTTAGATCTATGTACATGGGACTGTATGGAAGGGAGAAGGTCAAAGTGACCCCATGTGTCAGTTGGCTTGTGGGTCTGTGTTCTATCCATTTCACAGAATCAACACCTAAGTCTTCTGCAGGAGGTTTAAACAGCGCTAATTGGTCATTCACTGCTTCCATTTTTAAGACAATGTGTCTCGAAGCTCTTGCTTCTTCTTCTTGGCTTGTCTCTTGACTCTGCTTTAAGTCTGCCTTTTCTTTCCTCTACATACAGGGTTTTCTCTACCTATAGTTTTTGTTCCTCCTGGAGTTGACTTGTTCCACTGTCTGAGCCATGGGACTGACCAGGTTAATAATTGGTTGGATGGGTTCTTTGGGCCTTTTGTGCCATTCTGGGTTTCCGTCAATGATGTAATATCCTGTAGAAGAGTCTAAAGGTGAGGTGAATGTCTTTTGTGTCTGTGGGAATATGTTTCAACACAGGCCACTGTGTATCACTGATGTAGATTCCTCAGTCAGATCCAATGACATCACAATCTTAATAGGCTTGGCCACGAATTTGGTATCCAGATAATTCTATGTGAGTGCACACACGCATGTTTCTTGTAAGTTGATTGTAAACCCTGCAGGGTTGTTTCCTAGAAAAAGTGTGTTGCAGTCTTCAATTGACATTAATCAGAATGCTTGGTGCATGGTGTCTGCTTATTGAGTTTGGGTGCTTCTACTTTAAGTTTTGCAAATTGTTCACAGGTTTCCAACTATTGTGTTTCTTTTGCCAGTGCAACCATGTTACATAAGCTTCTCTCTTTCCATTTCTGGTATGTCTTCTTAACACTTTTCCTACTTTGAACCGTGGTCATGTACATGGACAAATTGTAGTTCTTTTTGGTAAAAGCTTCCATTGATATCTTCACCACTCCAGTCTTGCAATTTATAGACTGGAACTCCATTTCTCTTGTAACGTTTTGTAATCTTAAGCAGCTCCCCAGCCCACTTTTGTTGATGCTCTCTTTGAAGGGTGGTTTCAAGATGGAAAATTCTCACTGTGTCTCGAATCTGGAATGTTTTGTAGGTTTGTTTGTTTGTTTGTTTGTTTGTTTGTTTGTTTGTTTGTTTGTCGCAGAAGGTCCTGATCCAATGTCTCTTTGCATTCTCTTCATTCACTTTTGAAAGTGGTCTGTTCAAACTGTTGAGCTTGGTGTTGTTGTGAGCTTTTACCAGATCTTGCAAGACATCTACGCACGTGTAAAACTGTTTAGACATCAAGTATCTGAAGATTTTACTCTTGCTGGTCTTTACAACATGCTCTGCATAATTGGCCTAAGTGAGGTTATTGGTTAGTATCAGGTAAATATTGTAACGTTTCAGTAAAGGTTGGACATATGGGTTGGAAAACTCTGCACCTCTATCCACCCTCAAGATATGTTTTGGTTATCTGTCCTCTTTAAAACTCTCTGTGAGAGCTTTAGCCACTTGTTGTCCTGTTTTATTCGTCAAGGGCTGTACCTACACATACCGCCTGAAAATGCCAATAAGCAATATGATAAATTTGATACTTTTATTGTTTTTGGCTAAACTTTGCATGTCACCCAGATCAGCATCCCATTTTGGATCCAAGCCTTCCACCACCACTTTACTTTGTGGTCTGGCTTTCACTGAACGTCTATTCAGAGTATAGGTCTACTGTCTTTTTAACCAATTGTTGACATATTTTAGAGTTATTGGGTATCAGCTTTCGCTTTCACAACATCATAGATTTTCTATCCATTGTTTCATGCTAAAAGTGCAGGCTGATTGGACCATCTCTATGTATGAATACTTACACTTGTTCCAACTGAATGATACATGGTAGACTCTATTATCTATGTGAGCTGGTTGTTTGATACCCATCATAATCATCTTGCTTGTTCTTGAACAAGAAAAGTAAATACCATCTCTCTTGAATGTGACACCTCAATAATGATCGTGGTGCCAATATAAGCCTCTTATCATGCAAAATGTGATTAAGAGCGAAGAATTCCCATGATGGCAGTTATGTAATTTTATAAGAAAACACTTGCCTGTGAACCTGTGTTGACAAATTATCAATGATAATGACACTGAATATTTCAGAGACATCTATATTTGTTTAATCCTATTTATCAATGGCTTCGTGTAGGTTACCTAAACTTTTATCAATACTGTGGCATTGCAAAACACATACCCGTATAAACAATATAAATCAGCCCCACATTCAGTATGCAAGTTTTCCCGTTTGAGCCAGTTTTCATGTTGGGACTATAATCCTGTCCCTATTTTTACACATCTGTGGAGCTATAACCTTTTATCATGTTGGATCCCATGCCAATCACCAACATCTATTTTAAGATATCTGGTTTGGCTGGGAATGTTATATCATAATCCTCTAAGAAATGTGCACTTATACAACCGACCATGGTAGTTTTGTGGTGTGCGTTGGAACACAGGCTCTGTACGAGTGAAAAGTAGCCATATTGTAATTGGATAAAGGCACAGAATACTTGTTTTCTGGTTTCAAAATCCAAAAGGTGTGACATTTTGCTATATATGCATTGTGCCCACACAGTGCCACTGGTCAAGGCCAGTCCTCAGGAAGGCCTATAGTAGAACCGACTGGCAGCTATAGCTTTACCTAAATGAAGAGAGCTGTTCAAAAATAAGCCAGAAGCTCTCGTATAAAATAGTGATGTGATGGGCTTAAAGTTTTGGAGAGAATATTTAAGCCTAGACTTGCCTGCCTATGACATGGCAGGCAGATCTAAATGAGATCACAGAGTCAGATGGCACTGTGGTGCACGTTGACTCGTCAGTTTTGTCACTCCAGTTTCAACATGCTGCCCAGGATTATTTATTTGCTTTGAAGAGAACCCCTCCTTAAGCAATCCTTGAATTTTTTGGTATGCAATCTGAGATTCTTTGAAGGAAAATAGTGCTGATTTAAGCAGTGTCATTTTCTTTTCTTATATCGCTCAGAGAAATAGATTGACTCTCTATCTAAAGACTGTTAAACAGAAACTTTACAAATATTCAAAGATAACATTGGCAAAATGTGACATAGAGTCCTTTTCTCGTGGTCCCTCCCACTGCCAGGACTATATCTTCAGTAGCAGACTTGCAGTAGCATCGGGAGGGACGGTCTGTACCGAGCAAATTTGAATTGGAGTGTAGTACACATGCTTAATAATAACTTAAGTGGCAAATCGGCCATGAGATTTGCACATTTGCAGTATATGAGCACGTCGGACACTGCCAGTGTAACGTTTGGTATCCGATAGAAAGGAAAAGGCTTCCAATCCAAACGATTGTTTACTAAATTCTCAAACGGGGCATTTATAGGTCTAAAAAGTAATCAATTTTGGATTACAGCTTACTTCATACCCAGTGCAGACATGTTTTGTACACTTGGCACTTACACAGCTATTTTGTTTTAAAGAAACAGAAATAAAAAGAAAAAAAGAAGAAAAAATGGCCTTGATATATTTGTTTATTTGGCAGTCCGATGAAAGAGTTGAAGAAGTTTGAATTTGAGCTAAAATCAAAGTTCTTGCTGATGTTAATATTAAAATCATTGAGTATATCGGACACCTCCATAGTCTCTGACTAATTTGTCATTTTCGAACAGCATCATGCTGCCAAAACTGGCAGTAATAGGGTTGGGGTGGGGGGGTTTTGGGGGGGGGTGCTGGTGGTGGTGGTGGTGGTGGTGGTGGTTTGGGTTTGGTTTTTCCTGGTTTTGTTTTTGTTGACAATTCTGTGGGATTCATTTAAAATTACACTTCTATAAAATATTTTTATAGCTTCCTGTCGGATATTTACACATAGATTTTGCTGCTTTTAAACAGAGTTCCAAGTTAATACTTGTCATGGACAATATAGTGCAAATCATGGCATTTCTGATTATAACAATCAATGAAAACAATAAATGTCCTTCACAATTAGCACATTTTGCGATCATCATGGGAAAAAACAAATATGGTAGGAATGTCTCTGTTGGGATCTTCCAGCAGCATCTTGGCTACTACTATTCTTTACATAAATACAAATCCGTTG
>OZ026625.1:32386416-32651416 GCA_964020975.1 Hermodice carunculata | reverse complement strand
GTAAGTTTTTCATCAAAACATTTTGTCATGTCGACATAACGTGGCGCCGTCTGGTGAATCCTGGCCACAAAATTATTGCTTCCTGCCTGCCAGCTGTCGGCCATCTTCATTCATGTCAAGAAAAAAAGTGTGCCTTTGCATTCTGTTATTTATTTTTTTTTTCTGACCTTTGACCTAAATGTTTATTACACTACACACATCCCAGTCTTTATTATTCAAATTGATTTTTGTCAGAAATGGAACACGAAAAGGAAAGGGAGTCACCTTCTGCATACTGAAAATCGACACTAAAATGAAGGGGAGTACCACTTTAAAGACTACATAAGGCGGAAGACTATCACAAAAATTCCATGTCCATCTGAATAATGATTTGACACTCAAGTGTAACGCTGAAAGACAATGTGCATGACCACATCATATATTAACTGATTCAGTACAAGAGTGTACCTAATTGCATGTTAATTCCAGCAGACACAAGTTCACACTGTGGGTAAGACTCTCGTCTGGCTAAATACAATAGTAATTGAAAGAAAAGCATTAATTATGCTCGTAATATTCGCCAAAAACGTTCATTTTTCACATATGTTCCATGTTTATGTTCTTATTTCGCGTGGCTTGGTGACTTTGCCGTCTGCATAGGAGGCCCGGGGCCCGGGACTGCTGGACCGGGACCCTAGTCACCATCCGTTATATTTTCACGAGAAAAGTATTCTTGTCAAAATATCCATTTTATATATAAATAAAAGGTTTATTTTAAAAAGGCCTACATGAATCATTAAAATTATAGTTTCATCAATTTGCAGTGAAGGACACTTTTCAATACCAACTGTGTAGCAAATATGATTTGTGACAAGGAACACTTCCATATATATCCGACTGGGTGTGAACATGAAGATATCTGTAATTGCCTTAGACATCCGAAAATTTGCCTCACATCGCTCACTTTTAAACGTTTTTGTACAAGGGAGGCACTCAGTGATCGAATGTCAGGATTCTTATTTATTTATTTGTCTGTTTGTTTGTTTGTTTGTTTGTTTGTTTGTTTGTTTGTTTGCTTGTTTGTTTGTTTGTTTGTTTGTTTGTTTATTTATTTATTTATTTATTTATTTATTTATTTATTTATTTAATTTCATTTCGTTTATTTCATAACTGTGTTTTCAAGTGATGGTCTCAAAATTAAATCATAATAAAATACGCATAAAATGACACTCTATTATCAAAAACAAATCCAGGAGTCAATGATCCCTGAGCGGTTGAAGCGAGGCTTTATGCCGATGCAAATGGGTGAATGCGACACATATATATTATTTTTCCGCCAAAATCACGTCCTATTATTAGACAACGGGGGTGAGCATCCGCCATGGTCGGCGTGTACTGATGGATCCACCAGTGGCGGCACCAGCAGTTTTGTAAAGGTTCGTGACTTTTTAGAGAATAGGATGATTATTTTATAAACTAAAAGCCGATCAGTGACCGCAAAACTCCTCGGCCAGGACGGAGGCAGAGACAGACGAACGGACGCATAGGTGACGACAATACCCCTCCAGTACGTCAGGTTACTTCTGTTTAACCTAATGACAAAGCTTTGGTGCAACTGCAATGAGCAAAGGTATCATGGCAAGGCCATGTTTCTTCAATGCAGTACTGTGACCTAAATATGTGACCTGGTGACCTACTTTTCGATAGGCACCTGAAACACCTCACTGGCCTTCTGTGATAAAAATTTGGTCTCTGTAAAGTGAGTATGTCTGCGGATATGGCGTGGCAAGGCAATTTTTTTCAATGCAGCACTGTGACCTAAATATGTGACCCAGTAACCTAGTTTACTAGGTGCCTGAGGCATTCTTAGGACCAACTGTCCTAAATAATTAGTGCAGCTACAATGAGTAATTTAATATTTGAAGATATCATGGGTATGGCCATTTTTCTTCAATGCAGCACTGTGATCTAAATATGTGACTTAGTTTTCAATAGGGATCTGGGACATCCTTAGGTCCAACTGTCGTAAATAATTGATGAAGCTACAATCAATATTTTAAGATATTGTGTTAATGCCGTTTTTTTTTTGTCCAATGTAGTACTGTGACCTGAAAATGAGACCTAGTGACCTACTTTTCAATAAACACCTGAAGCTCCTCAATAACCCCCTGTGATGAAAGTTTGGTCTCTGTAAAGTGAGTAATTTGGGAGATATGGCGTTAACAAGGCACGGACGGACGGACGCGTAGGTGACGACAATATCCCTCCGGCCTTACGGGCCGAGGGGTAAAAATCCGAGTTTTTACATTTGAAACATCAATACATTTTGTCCTGGTTGATAAAGTGATGTGCCTGTATGTGCGGCTACGATCTTCTTCCGTCATACTGACCAGAGCAGCCCTGAAGATAATATGAAAGTGTTGTATTGTGCATGTGCATCACATTATGAATCCTAGCTTCACGGGGCAAGAAAAACTTAGATACCTCACTTCAGTGCCATGAATTAAAGATTAAACCCTGGACGTGCATTGCGTTACGAAGCGTGAACTCGCAAGGAATGCAAGATGTGCATTACAAAATTATGGTTCCACACATTTTCACTGTAAAGAATCAACAACGATGCAGCTGTATATATAAATTTCATTGTATTCGAAGAGAATGGATCACAGTATACTCAACACTGCATAGAAAGCTCGTGAGTAGCCCTGCATAAAATGATTATATGGAATACGTGGAAGACACGCATGCTGTTCGTATATACATACATACATACATACATATATATATATATATATATATATATATATATATATATATATATATATATACATACATTCAAAGTGGAATAAATATAGTGGGTCTTGGCCTTGACGTGTCCTTTTTAGCATGCAAACATACCGACATATTTATGGCATAACATCGTCACTTTACGCACAATTATGGCATAATATACGTCATTTTAATCACAATATGTGCATTTGAATATTCATTGTGAGAATTGTTTGTAGATGAAACATAAACAGACCTATTGCGTCCACCCACTGAAAACATAAATTGTTACCATTATAGTTATAATATTTGTGATGCTTTTCCCGCTTTACTTTGTTATGTAAATCTCTTTGTAGGACACGAACTTTAACGTGTAGTTTGAAGTAACACAGGAAAAGACGAAGTTGTGATAGATCATACAAATCAACAAATGTGTTAAATGTTTGTCGAAGCTATCGTTGTGTGTGGTTAACACAACCTCCTTTGCACGATGTGACATACTGATGCGGAAGTTTTCAGAACTTAAACATTTGTAACTGATGCCATGGTAATGCACCTTTGGTCGGGGAAACTCAGGGTAAATTTACTAATCATCTGAAGCACTCCATGCAGTTTTGAATTTCTGCCGGGACATTTGACATCCATTACCATTTACGTTATGCGCCGAACAATTTACAATGTCAATGTGTATTCCTTTCCTGTAACGTCTTTGTCGCCATCTGGTAAAGATTTGGACCGTTCCCTTTGTGAATGCCTTTTTCTCCTTTCTTTCCTTTTCTTCTTCTCTTTGGGTACTTTGTCGTCTTTTGCTGCATTACTACAGTCGTCGTGTCTTCTTACTTCGTCAAACACCTGTCCCTCCGTGTGTTCGTGTAATGTTCCTAATTCCCGTTCGGTATTACGAAACTCCTGGGGGATAACAAGTAACTGTTGGGTGCCTCCCTTATTTTTTTCGCTTGCGCCACCGAATGCTCCAATGTGACTCAAATCATGGGTGATTCCGTCCAAGGACGCGGCATTAACTAGCGTGGAAGGCTCATTGTCATTTTCAACATAATCCAACTGCAGAATATCAACTTCCAAAGGCGCGTTACTACTTATCCTCACACTTGTTGGTTCATTGTCATTGATGTCGCTATTTTGCAATTGTTCATCGTTGCAATTTTCATCATTTTTGGCTTGTACGATTTTGTTGTCATCGATGCTATCACAAACATCAACTCCATCCGATAAATTTCCTGAGTCATGTGTGTCGGCTGTCGTTTCCGCAGTTGTAACCAAGTCCGACACTATCGTATAACCCTTATCAGTATTTGAATTTCCAATGCCAGCAATTAAATCTTTGTCACCAGCTTCACCAACAATCATGTCAGAAGCCTGGGATGGACTAAGATTATACATTTCTTCAACTAACTGTAACTGTATCTCTTCGTCTGCAGCATTGCTATCACCTATAGGTGCTTTGTGGTCAGACACAAATGTATCCACAGTTGTCTCACAGGTAGACTCAACAGCGTCAACAGTTCCCTCACCGTTAGACACAACAGTTATCACAGTTGCCTCACAGGAAGACTCAACAGTGCCCATAGATGCCTCACGGTAAGGCAGAACATTATCCACAGTTGCCTCACTGTTAGGCACAACTGTGTCCACACTTGCCTCACAGTTAGGCACAACTGTGTCCACACTTGCCTCACAGTTAGGCACATCGGTGTCCACAGTTGCCTCACAGTTAGGCACAACTGTGTCTACAGTTGCTTCACAGTTTGCCCCATCCGTACCCACGATTCCTGGACAGGTAGATACATGCGTGTCTACAGCTGATTCACAGTTAGGCATGTCCGTGTCAAAAATTGCTTTACAGTTTGTCACATCTGTGTCCACAGTTGCTGTCTCATTATCCACATCTGCGTCGATAGCTATTTTGTAGTCAGTCACATCCATGCCCACTGATGTTCCGTCACTACCCGTGACCACAGATGCTTCAATGCTAGTCACACCTACGTCCACAGTTGCCTTGCAACTATCCAAGTCTGTGTCTATAGATGCTTTACAGCTTGTCACATCCGTGTCCATGCTTGCTTTGCAGTCATTCACATCCGTGTCCACAGATGCTTTAGAGTTAGTCACATCTGTGTCCACTGTAGCTTTGGAAATATCTACATTCATGTCTACGGATGTGCTACAGCTGGTCACATCTGTGTCCACAGTTGCTTTGTAGTTATCCGCATCTGTGTCCACTTTCGCTTTGAAGCTATCCTCATCCGTGTCTAAGGATGTTCTACACCTAGTCACATCTGTCTCCACAGTAGCTTTGTAGTTATCCACATCCGTGTCCACAGTTGCTTTGTAGTTATCCACATCCGTGTCCACAGTTGCTTTGTAGTTATCCACATCCGTGTCCACTTTAGCTTTGAAGCTATCCACATTCGTGTCTAGGGATGTTCTACAGCTTGTTACATCTGTGTCCACAGTTGTCCTGTAGTTATCCCCATCCGTGTCCACGTTAGCTTTGAGGCTATCCTCATTCGTGTCCATATGCACATCTGTGTCCACAGTTGCTTTGTAGTTATCCCCATCCATGTCCACAGATGCTTTACAATTAGTTACATCAGTGTCCACTTTACCTTTTAAGCTGTCCACATTCGTGTCTACAGATGCTTCACTGCTAGTCACATATGTGTCCACAGTTGTACTGTAGTTATCCACATCCGTGTCCACTTTAGCTTTGAATCTGTCCTCATTCGTGTCCATATGTGCGTTACCGCTAGTCACATCTGCGTCTACAGTTTCTTTGTCGTTATCGACATCCGTGTCCTCAGATGCTTTACAGTTAGGCTTATGCGTGTCCATTGTTGCCCCGTAGTTATCCATACCCGTGTCCCCGGTTGCTTTGTAGTTAGTCACGTCGGTATCCACAGCTGGTTTCTCATTAATCACATTCTTGCTTACAGTTGCTCGTATGTTAGTCACATCTCCATAAACCTCTGGTGCCTTTGAGGTATGTTCTACTTCCTGGAGCTGCATTATATGCATTGTATTAGTTTTTCGTATGTCTGTGTTTTCGGCCTTTTTCTGGTCATCAGAACGTATGGCAGAGGGCATATCGGGTGAAAGTGACTCTGTAAGGTCTGGTGTCTCACATGGGTCATTAAGGCCGATTTCATGATCTGGGATTTTCGATAAATTACCCAGGTCGTTTACTTCAGTTTCGTTTAAATCTAAAGTCCCTATTTGTACGTGGTCCACGTCATAAACATTTATGGTTCCACTTAAAACAGATGAAGCGTCCTCAGGCTCACAGGAATGGGTACCATTCAAAGACGGAGAGTGTTTACTGACTGGTAAGTCTCCCCGAGAGACTGTCAGGTTCAATGCTTGGCCCCCGTCCACACTGTCAATTGAATGTTTATTTCTTTCCCCCTCTAATTTTGTGATAGCATTGCAATGTTCCGCAGGAGTTGCTGTCTGTTCAGAGTTGCATTTGATGTCGGCAGCATCAGACCACAGAAACAGGCCATTTGTAGACTCAAAGGTAACACCTGTGTTATCATTTAATAAGCAAGTGGTATTTGGTGATTTCTTGTGGTCTTCACTAACTTTCCCGGTACTTACTTTTTTACATTTATTTTGTTCCTTACACAATTCCTGGCCTTGATCATATTCATCTGGCTCTGGTGTAGTCTCCAAAAGCAATTCTTTCCGTTTTAATCGGTCACATTCTTGTAAATCTTGTTTTAATGAACTGGCTATGTGAGCTGGTGGATCAAGTCTAAGCTCCTTCAAGTTGCTTTCATCCTTGTTCGCTTCTCGTTCTTTCAATTTTAGGACAGGTGCTGCATGCTTCCCCAATATCGTATGCCAGCTTGGGGAATATTTTTCTTCCGTTTCGAACTGCTCCACACTTTCCTGTTCATCTTGTTCTGATACAAGTGGTAGTCGGTCCAGACTGTGTTCTGATTTGCTCTTCTTGTACCGACGGAAACTCTTCTCAGCGAGACTCCGCAAAAATATGGCTTCTTCAGACGCATCGTCAGCCAGAACATTATCCGTCTGACTCAAATATTCATCCAACTGTCGGATTTCAAGATCACTTTTAGAGCGCCTGGCTGGAACGTTTTTCTCTTTAAACACCGGGATATCTGCT
Organism: Hermodice carunculata; assembly: GCA_964020975.1. Lineage (NCBI taxonomy): Eukaryota > Metazoa > Annelida > Polychaeta > Eunicida > Amphinomidae > Hermodice > Hermodice carunculata. Next base: position 32,644,521 of record OZ026625.1, on the reverse strand, counting down.
GTACTTTTAGATCTACGCTTCTTGGACTTTTTACTCGGCGTAGATGGCGGGGAGTGCTTCGCTGGGCTTCCTGGAGGGGACATGCTTACTGTATCCAAATCTTTACATACGGGTTGAATGGATGCGACTCCATTGATTCCCGCTTTGACCTTTAGCTTTTGCAGGGCGCTTACTAATTGGGCATTAGCCGACATTAATGCATCTATTTTAACTTTCTGCTTTCCTATAATTCTATCTTTTTCTGCTATTGATGCAACTATTTGTTTCTGTTCATGTTTTATGCGCCCTTCCACAAACAAAAGATTAGACACAATTTCTTTCATTTCCCGGTCCTTTTCCAGTCTCAAATTTCGTATTTTATCTTCCCCTTCCTCCAGTCTAACCTTCCATGATGTGATGAGTTGTTTTGTTCGACGTTTCTGCAACTCCATCTGGCTGTGCATATTCTTGATTGTAACATGTGCTCCTTTTAGCTTCTGCGTCAGCAAGTCCAGTTCATTTTCCAGCTGAAAGCAGAAAACGTAATTTGTATACAATGTACATTTAATGGCTCTAAGCTGGGAAAGGCAACTCCAAAGTGAACCCTGATTATTTATCAAACTGCAAATCAGCGGGGTACTTTCATGTCTACTTGATGATGGTTATCGGAAAGGGATGCATTGTCATGAAAATATAATAATCAAAGGAAAAAATGTTCTTCTGCATTGAAAAATAATACCATTACATGGATTCATGTTACGTAGGTATGTTCTTTGTATGCTAGCTAATGTATAGCTCATACGTGTACTACGATATATCAAGGTAACCACCCGTCACGTTACATAATGTAAATACAGTCAGACATGAATATGCACGTGTAGTGACATACGACAACAACTTAATCTTTCCCATGTGTTAAGGCAGCATTATTCTACTACAAAGTGACAAAGCTCAGGTAATTCGCGATCGCCTGAATTTCACTTTGTCCTTAGTATGGCTGATTGAGTGAAAATCTAGCTTCTTTTCCACTTATATATTGTATTGATATCTATTACGGGAAGAGCTTTGCGTTTGTGTGGAAGGGGGGATGGGTGGTAGTCAACATTAATACGTATACAATAAATCAAATACATGCAACAAATCACTGAATCGGTAAAACAAGTGTAGAGAAGCATAGACGTCGAGGCGAAAAGAGGGAAATACTTTGACACTGAGGAGCTCTAAAATTGCATCTGCAGCAAGGAGTCAATACATTAAGATACAACAAGTAAATTCCAAGTCAGCCGAGGGAAATACAGCTAATGCACCGTCTTGTGGTTGCTTACCCCGAAAAAGGGGAGAACAAATGACACAATTTTTCCCTAGAGCCATCACACGATGATGCCTACCTTAAAGATTTTTTTTTTTTTATTTCGCATTCCTTTGCATGTTGTTCCAAATAATTGCATCGTTTCTCATGTACTTTTAGGCTTATGACGTCACTGGTGTCGTGACGTTAGATTAACCTGAAGACCTTTGAATTTTCAATTTAACACGTCATAAATGGGGCGCTGGGAATTACAACTGTACTGCGTTTCAGATCCCAGTATTCCAAGTTGTTTTAGATAAATACACATGAACAGGTCCCAGGCATGTGAAAAAAGTACCGGTTAGGTGATGTTAAATGATTTACAACTGCTACTAGTAAGGCAAGTATTGCATAAATTCAACATATAAACAAGGTGACCAGGGGCGTAATCCTATGCTGACATATAATCTAATGATCATCACCAAAATTCATTTCCTGAAACGCATTCCCTCCATGACCCTGAGAATTAAGTCAAGGTCGTCCATGCGATGCATCATCACCCTTCTACATGAAACACACATTCGTGGTACAGTTGGTATCGTTCCGCTTATTCTTTGTCAACACACTGATTTAAGTGTTCCTTTCTTAAGGGCCCAATGACCTTGAAAGATAGATCAGACAGAAGTCATCACATAAGCGCTGCAACCTATGGTCAACATATCTAAAAGCTGAAATCATATTCTTTCATAAAACCCCCTCTTCTCCGTCTGGTGACCAAATCTTAAAATCAATAATGTGCAGCTACCCCGAACCCGGAACTACAATAATACAGTTTTGAGAACTGAAAGTAAAACCAAACCAAAACATAACGAAAACAAACAAACAAACGGAAATTAAAAACTTTAAATTCTATTATTAGATGACTCATGTGTATTAATCCTAATATTGCAGGGAGTGTGGCCATCCCAGATGACAGCGTATATTATGATATCAAAATAAAAATAAAAATAAAAAGCGTATTTTAGATTTTTTTTTAATGCGCTGTTGGATAAATCTATTTTCTCACGATCCCTACGTGCATGAGTAATTGCTAACATTTACTGTTTGTTTTAGTCATCATTTTTAGCAACAGGGTGCGAAGTTATAAATTTGCAACATTTATGCATGTATTTCACTTTTTTTTACAAAATATTCGGGCGTGTAAATCTTCGCATCGCCTCTGCGCAAAAGGACAATTTTCAGACAAGACGGGATGTGTTTGTAACAGCAAGGAAGCTTTCATGTAGCCTCCTTGGTAACCGGTTAAACCGTGACAATATCTTTCATTGTACCCCCGCTGTCTTAAAATTCCTTCAACTCTCCATATGCATGGCCATTTTCAGACAGAAAGAACCACAGTTGGTGGTATATGGTTCCACCCCAGTGGACCTGAACAGCAACTTGTGAGCATTACGGGGGGGGGGATGCACCTGTCAGAAACTATTGCACTAACTGCACGCCGCGGGGAAAGCACAAGGTCTCCTTGATAATTTTGTCGTTTATTTGCCGTACAGAGGTGTTGACGTTTTGCCCACAACAAATATAAAGACCAAATGCTTTCTTTGATCTTACCTTGATATGTTGTTACCTCTGCTTAAATTAGACGCAAATTCCCGCTTCTGACCAATAATATATCAACTGATTGGATTGCGAGTTGCGCTCCTAATTTCTGAAATTTGGGGCAAACCGTTCAAAACATCATATATTTCAATGATCGTTTATATTCAACATTTTACAGTGGTGCCCCTCTTATGAGGCCATTCCAAATGCAGCCCAAAACCAACCTTACAAGAAGGTGGCCTCCCTGTACGGGGGACAGCAAAATGTAAATATCACACTGTCTATACAGAAATGCATGGTGGTCGTTCAGCAGTGTTGGCGGCCTCTCGCGATAGGAGTCTAACAAGCGGAGGGGGGCAGCATTCAGTTTACAACTAGCTTCGCCTTAAATGATTGTAGGAACAACCATGGTGCTGATGCCATATCTTTGATAAAATTGTCGTGTTGGTTTTATAAAAAAAAAAAAGAAAAATTGTTTCATGCGTGTGCGGTTTTTTTTTTTTTTTTACGTAATCGTACCATTGACGAGTAAATTGCGAGGCATCTGTCTGTCACTGTACACGCGATGCTCGAAATTAAATTACAATGTACATTTCTTTACGAAACAGTAGTGTGTACACTGGCAAAGACGAATGACGCAACTTCCCTGTTTGACGCACATGTTAAAAATCCATTGTGGGTTTATTGAGCACCAGTCCAACGATATCTTTCGCAAGGTATACAAGCATTATTTCAAGCATTAGATGTCGGGACCATGTCGGCTCTCGTGTTTTATGACGCATGCTGTTACTTAGTTTTGCCTTGTCCAATGTACACCATACATACACTGACACTCGAGTGCCACTGGAAGCCTGAGTACATGTATTTGTCGAACCCTACATGCATGAAATTGTAAACAACCATTCCAAGGCAAGGGAGCGTGGACGTGTTTGAACAATGCTGAGCTCATAGTTCACATATGTATGCACCTACGTTACTATCATAGGCCTCTATACATAGTCACCATATACACAGGCATACAAAAAGAAGAGAGAAGAAAAAAGACAGCCTCTTTGTTGAAAAAGGTCAAAGGGTTCTTATATGCAAAATATTTTTTTCTGATTTATTCTGGTCTAACATGGATGGATGAAGTTATCGCACCATTGCAAAGAGGGCAGAATGGAACAAGCTGCTTCAAAAGGTCTCCTGTAATTTGTCCGAAACAGTCCACGACCTGTCTGGGCCCCTGGGCTTCAGGCAAACCTACACCCACCAAAGTTGTTGACTACAACCGCACGTGTGTGTGCGTGTGCGTGTGCGTGTGTGCGTGCGTGTGTGTGTGTGTGTGCGTGTGTGTGTGTGTGTGTGTGTGTGTGTGTGTGTGTGTGTGCAGCGTCAATCCGGAACGCGAACTAAGTTAAAGGCACATATCCATCCAAATCTGCGGTTTTGTTGCAAACATTGCGAACGCTGTGCAATTTTACCGCTATTTTACCCCGGGTGTTAAAAGGTAATAATACTATGTTTTCAACACAACCATAGGACACACCTGCGACCAAAAACCCCTTGAGGTTCTATAGTCCATCCTTCTAGATTTTTCAAGCAAATGTATATTTAATGAAAACAAGACATGCTTGTAAAACTTAGATGCCCCCCAACCGTCATTATGTTCGTCCTCATTACCCTGTTGATTGTACTAAATGGGGCACTCATGACCTTGAGACGTGGATATAGAAACCAAATTCACTAAAGTGCCCTTGTGACCTTGGGAATTAAGTCAAGTGCACCCTTCTTTAAAGCTCTAATGGCCCTAATAGAAGACTAAAAACCTCTAAAAAATAAAAGCTGTAGCTCAAAAAAATCAGCAGTTATTCAACAGAAACCAATTCAGTAATCTGGCCCTGTGACTTTGGGAATTGACTCAAGGTCAACTATTTGAGATCTTATAGAGAGCTATATTCATGAGCAATGAAAGCCCTAGGTTAAACACATTATTTTTTTCCGTTTTTATGCAGAAACAAAGTTCACTAATAGGACTCTTGGGAATTCTCATCCAACTTCTTAGCTGACCAAGCCCTAATGAAGGTCTATTATAATGTGCAAAATTGAAGTCATAACTTCAATTCTCAGTTACAATGCAGACACCAAGTTCACTTCTCACTTTTGAATTTAGGAGAAGGTCACCCATCTTATCCCCGGATAAGGACTAAAATGATGTACAATATAGAGGTTCTATCACAAAAACTTCTCTGATTATCGTGTGGAAGCCAAAACTTACTATAGTACTTCCTTCACCTTGGAAATAGGGTCAAGCAAAACCACCTTCATACTTACCCCAGCCCTTAAATATCAGTATATACCTGGGCACTATCAAAGCCTTATCTAAACAATTTCTTGAGTTATGGTTTGGACACCGCAAGTTATGGTGTGAAAACCAGTCTCTCTACCGACCAACGGACCTGGTGACCTTGGGAATTTGGTCAAAGCCATCCATCTTCTAAGCTGACCAAGCCCTACTTCATGACTATTACCATGTGTAATACTGAAGTCAAAAGTTAAATTCTGAGTTACAATGTAGAAACCAAGTTCACCAAAGTAACCTTGTGATCTTTGAATTTAGGTCAAGGTCAGCCATCTTTGAACTTAACCTAGCCCTGGATAAGGACTATAATCCCGTGCAATATACGTACACATCTACAGACATAAATATGCACATAGACATTCACATGGACGTCTACATGGGTCTGGAGACAACAGTAGACAAAGATATTATCATAGATATATGCACACAGAGAGACATAAAGACATATCTTCACTGAGATCGGTTTTCTTACGAGAACATTAGCCATGGGCTAGTTACAGGTGTTCCGGCAGAATGCTGCGGATCATTTGAAGGAGAAGAGCGATGGATTCGATGGACGGTTAAAAATTTTTTCCGACAATACAAATAAAATTGATGTCTATACCCGCTGTAAATATACGCAACACACAGTGCCTCCTCCCCGCCCCGTGTTTTATCATTTTTGACAAAGCAAAACAAAAAGAAAAGTTCAATAGCCTTATAACTGTTTCATAGTGACGCCAAATTTCCCTGCATGCTACGTCAAACTTACATAAGAACTGCAAATTATATGAAGATTCCCAAGGAAGTGTGCTGTCGGTCTGATACTAGAATGCCTGGTCACATGGCGGTGATTTTTGCGTTGCATGGTTAAGTATTCGCCATGTGTTGTGAACCAAGTTTTCTCTGGGCAATACAAAAACCACGGACCAGGTTGCTTGCCACTTCAGTCCGCAGAAAGCGGAACGCAGCTGGAGAACCTGCCGTAGTCGGGAACAGTTAACTGCGTGAACTTACATGCTGCAAGAGTGACACACACTATGTGGCAACTGGCAGCACGGCTGACGAAAGTTCATTCCACCACAGAACAGCCAGACGCCATTGTATATTTTAGCATCTCAGACAGCGAAAAATGTATTGTCACACAAAGCAAATATTCTACATATTATGTAGGCAGTGATGACAAATATACCAGACCAGCTTCACAGACAATCCTTAAATAGGCTCTTGAAGTTGGTATTTACCTAGATGAAAATTCAAAAGGTTGATTAATGTGCATACCTGTGCAGGTGTAACACTCTTTTATTATATGTCATTTTAATACAACATGCATATATTTCCTGCCTTTGCTATAATAGCTTCATTGTATTTTTAATATCACATACTTTTATGCGTCTGATAAAAATGACAGGTTAACTTGTCAGCCCTAGGGAATTATGTGTCTAAAAAAACACTTGGAATTCATCAACAGCATATATATGATATATTGATGTTATATAATTACGATTCCCTGCCCAGTGCTTTCCATCACACACACACACACACACACACACACACACACACACACACACACACACACACACACATACATACATATATATTTTGGTATATCGGTGTTATATAATTACAATTCCCCACCCAGTGCTTTCCAAAATATCTTTCTGGAGATCCAATAGTTCCCCCTCATTGGAAGTTTGGCATGATCAAGTTGTCAGTCTTGCGTTGTGTTTGTCAAAGCATTAATGTATGAAGCTCATTAGTTGTACTGATTCACACAACTCCATTAGAGTTTAAAACGGAAAAAATGGGTTATGGGGAATATAAAACGGGTTGGGTCGATTGTGTTTTTACCACAGACTGCGCACGTCGTTCTTAAATATCACATTTCAAAATCAGTAGAATCTTCCAGGAAACACTATAATCTCAGCCAATATACCTCATTTAATTCGGGTATAATTTAAGGTGCATCATCTGCTTTAATTATGTAGTAGTTCGATGAAATCATTTCAGTCACACGGAGTTTTGCACTTTACGCTTACTTATTTCCCACAAAAGGTAAGAAGGACTGTAACATTAAGTTGAGGTGCCTTTTGTTTTTGTTGTTTCGGTTTTGTGTGTGCGTGTGTGTGTTTTCGGATTTCTTTTTTCTTGTTTGTTTGTTTATTTTTTTTCCCTTCGGATTTTTTTTTTTTTTTTTTTTTTTTTTTTTTGCATTTCACAGAGAAAGACTTCAGGCAGCAAAACATCTAATCTTCCCATCAACACCAGCTAGGTGCTCATTATTTTCACCTGTTACATAATTTAAATTGTCAATTTGTGTGGCAAGTGCTGCCCTCGAGACTTTAAAATTTAACGTATACTATTTAAATACGGGTCAGCAGGATCTTGAGGGTGCTTTGCCGGCAAGTGGTGCATGTTTCATACGAGACACAATACTTCTTTCAAAAACCAATATGACTCCATGTACCAGAGTCGGATGCCCACGAAACATTATGTTTTACATCGCTAATGATAACCTTATTTTCATCTTAAAACATCTAAAAGTGTACAGTTATACCCAATGGATGAGGCCAATAATGATCAAAATGTCAAAAGCACGCTTCCCTTTGACAGTGGCGTTTGATAATGCACTTGTCTGGGTTTAGAATCTATCTATCTATCTATCTATCTATCTATCTATCTATCTATCTATCTATCTATCTATCTATCTATCTATCTATCTATCTGTCTGTCTGTCTGTCTGTCTGTCTGTCTGTCTGTCTGTCTGTCTGTCTGTCTGTCTGCATATATATATATATATATATATAGAGAGAGAGAGAGAGAGAGAGAGAGACGGACAAATAGAGGCAGAGGCTTAGAAAGAAACATAGATGTTTGTTTAGGCTGGTGCATTGATATACCAGCACATACCCCTGGCCTACTTCTGTGTTTCTAATAGACAGAATTACAGGATGTTGGTAGTTATCTAAACTATCTTTCATGAAAACAGTTCATGACCTGGTTGATAATGAACCTTGTGACGCCCACTAATGACTCCACAGTAGTTAACCCTAACATTATCATGTCAATTTAATAAACATCCACCATGGGGTATGCAGTGTTCAAAGTCCTCTCTGGTTGATTCACACAGCTACACATTTTGGGATTTTAATGGGCAGAGCACACTTTGAGACAATAGGAACTAGGCTTACATCTTACTTCGTCAGCGTGTTTTTTTTTCTGCAAGTGAGAAGTAGTTTGGCAAACAGCTTTCACTTGTCACTTTCTCAAAACATGTTGAAATGTAAAACTGTTATCTAGGCATCATTTGTAACCACATGCACATATATGTAAACTACCTCGATAGCAGCTGTAACCACACAAAGAGATATGTACTGTCTTTACACCACATGTAACCACACAAACAGGTATGTAAACTGCCTCGATATCAGCTGTAGCCTCACAAACAGGTATGTAAACTGTCTTGACGCCAACTGTAACCACACAAACAGGTATGTTAACTATCTATGACACCAACTGTGACCACACAAACAGGTCTGTGAACTGTCTTGACACCAACTGTAACCACACAAACAGGTATGTTAACTATCTATGACACCAACTGTAACCACACAAACAGGTATGTGAATTGTCTGGAGATCAACTGAAACCACAAAAACAGGTCTGTGAACTGTCTTTACACCAACTGTAATGATATGAACAGCTATGTAAACTGGCCTCACACCCAGTGTAAACACGTGAACAAGTATAGACTGTCTTGACATCAGTTGTAACCATATTAACTGGTATTGTATTTGTGTCTTTTTGTCCAAAATCACTTCCTAGTAGTCATTACCCTATTCCGCTGTCGGAACTCTTTACTCTCCATAAGCTTACCTGTCACTGTCTAACCTATTTTCAAATGTGGAAGTATTATTGTCCATATTGCACACGTTCTTGTGTAGAATTTCGACAGAGGCTGTATTAGCCCAAATAAATTAAAGGGTCTTCAGCGGGTAACTACTCAGAACATGTTTCTGAGCCTATATCGGTATATTTCTCTTTGAGTAGCGGCTCTTTGTCTAAACCAAATGTTCAGCAAAGACAATCCACATAATAATGAATAAATATGAACGTGGCAAATGATGAATTAGCTAAATACGTGAAGTTATGCTTATAAATGCAAAGCTTTATTATGAAAGAAGAGTACCTGTCAAACAAAATATAATTACTAAATTTGTATAGTACAGGTTCAGACAAGAACAATTTGACTTACCCCTGAACCAATATGTACCCTTTCGAGCTGGGTAGCTTATCCTAGTTAAACCATCTACCAGGGTATAACGGAAGTAGAAACACTTTGGGGCATTATACTCAGTCCCAGTGATTATAAAATAAACAGTTGCAGCTAGACCACCTGTACAAACCAAGGGAAATCCCAACAAATTCTACAACAATGGCCATCCTGCATCAGAAATATAAAACAAACCCCATGATGACACCTATTCCTCACTTTCAAAGTCTCCAAGCAATTAAGCTCTATTTCACTGCCAATCCTGAGTCAGTGTTTCAACGTAATGTGTCAGGCTTGTGACATTTGAGAAAACACTGTCAATTTTGAGTGATTTCTTAATATTGAGTAAATTTGCATTCAGGCATGTCAAAAATATGTTATCAAAACATAATTTTTCGTAACACGATTTTAAATACAATTAGGCAAACTTGTAACTGTCTATAACTGTATGTGAACTGTCTTGAAGCCATTTGTACCCACGTGAACCGATATATGCATAGTTTTGATACCAACTCTTACCACGTGAACATGTATTTAAACGGTCTTGACGCCAGCCGTAGCCTTTGCTGTGCTTTACTATCATACTGGAATGAGACTGCCACAGCAAGACAGTGATGCAAGCGTTATCTCACGGCAAATAGCCCTTCAATAAGCCGCTGTCAGAACTTGAAAACGGAACCACACATTTCTGATGAACCTTGATTTCAACCACCGGGAAAATATGCCCTACCTCGCAAGTGCTTCTGAAAAAATGGCAATTGATTTTCAAAAGGCATCCGTTTACATTACTCACAAACAGACTAGATCCGCCCACGGGACGTCAAGAATGAAAAGAAATTACAAAGTCGGAGACCTTAAAATGTGTTGTGGGGTTACCGCTTTCTTTGAGGATAGGCGCGGGTCTATACTAGTATATTGTCCATGGAAAAGACAGCTACAGGTATAAAGACAAAATTTTTAAAGGATCTATACAAATATATGTACTTCATGACGTCACCTAAGAGAGAACTGTGGGAAAACCGCAAATAGATATGCTCTTTTTCATCTCTATTCACCAAAGTTAGGTTAGATGTTACCCTTGCAAAGCCCTCACGCCGCTTTGTGTAGCGTATACTCCTGGTCAAAATGAGGAACAAAGTTAAACCTGGGCACAACATACATATGTCATTTATCAGTAAAAACCCAAACCAACTAAGTTTGCTTTGATAATAAGACATTACAAAAATTTACATGTATCAAGGCTCGTATAAGTGTAGCATGTTTAGGCAGTAACTTGCTGAGCGTTAATATGGATTTTTTTCTGACTTTGTAAGACGTGGATTTTCAACAGATACATGCATAAATATAGTTACAAATGCAAATAAAACAGATGTTCCCATGCACCTGTGGATTAATTTTAATTTCTGGCAACAAATTGACCTAACCTATCCACAAAAGCATTGGTTATTATTCAGGGTGTTTCACTTCTGGTCAGATGCCTCTTGCATTTTTCTCTCTCTCATATATGAAGAGAAAATGAAAGTATAAAAGGTAGTAAAAACATGTGTGGATAGCTTTTAGTATATTATGCTATATTACCCTTTCACATTGATGCAGAATATATATATATATATATATATATATATATATATATATATATATATATAAAGGACGTAAAAATATATGTGAATAGCTTTTAGCATACCCATGCTATAGTGCCCTTTGACATTGGATATTATTTACATTTTCACCTGCTGTGAAATACGTTCATGCTGACATGCACTTAGGTTGATTTACAAAATTTTCTCCACAGGTGACAATGGTCCGCTCATCCGATAAACACTGTCTCCAGGGACACCTGACTGGGAACAAACAAGGTGTAACACAAAAACACAGGAAATGCATTTGTGTATGAGACTCCCTGCTGGTCTATGTACATACAGGTATATTCTGTCATAGTTTGCGATATGTACACCTGGTGTGTTCAGCTTTGGGTCATCAAGATTTTTGACATAAAATGCACATTCACGAACTGTTCGCCACCCATACTCCCCTTACCTTTTGAAGAATCCCCTCCGGCATTTTGATTACCTGGCGGCAAAAAACCGCAAGTAATTCAAACTGTTCCGCAAGTAATTCAAACTGTTCCGAGTCCTAAACAAGGCCGGGTCTATGATACTAACGAAAGCACATAGACCAGTTCGTATCAATAACACCTCGGTGAAAATATGGTTATATAAGAAATGCTTTTTCGAAACGACCCAACGGTAAAATATTCTGTGCGAATCAAACAAGCAAGGATTTCATTTATCTTTTGTCGAGCTTTTGTATTCAAGTGGAAGAATAAACTTAGTGGTTGCGAGAAGACAAACAGAAATGAGATCACATTTGACCGTTGGCCGTATATTAGCTAAACTACGGTAAGCCCTGCTTTGGTCGGGGGAGGCGGCGGGGAGGCTGGCGACCAGCCCCTCCTGAAATATCACACTTCGACAAATTTTGTAGGACATGTGTTCTTTTAATTGCTCCAACGGACACTTGTTTGAACAAATAATTTATTTCAGTGGACGAGATGAGACGTTGCCAATAGGGAGAGCAACACCTGTACTTTTATATCACCACGCATGTCTGGTTAAGACTTAACCGCATGGTCATGCAATGAAATCAAGGTTCTTAAGCGTAAGTTCAGTTCCTCTTGTATTGCTTCTTCACGTGTGAATGATCTTAAGCGAAATGGACCACGACAAAATCACAGCACTTTATCATGCAAATCATACATTTCCGAAAAAAGAAATGGGACAAATCAGGCCACCATGCTTTTCCTCTGTCAACATGAATGTTGGGTGTCGAGGATTCCCATGCCCCACATAAAATATTTAGTTCTTCTTGCCCTTTGGTTGCTTACTAAGTTGCTATTAAGCGCGAAACGTCCAGGAAACTAACAATTGCTTTCACCTTTTCTGCCATAAATGCTTAATGTAGAAATAAGGTCAAATGTGTATCCACCCCCACCCACCCCTACATGATGGTAAACCTATTTCTGACAGCTTGTCCAAAGCTGAATTTTTTTTTCATGCAAGAGTGAAATCTTGATGCCACATCTGCTTCCCTACCCCTAAATACGGATCCTCCGACTTCTGTTATTGAAAATCGGATTATAACAGAAACTCAAGTCCTTGACACATTATTCAGAACGGGCGTAACTAAAGCGTCTGGTCCTGATGTTGTGAGTGTCGTGCTTGTGAAAAAAGCAGCACCTACCATTTCTTTTCACGTGCTAGATTATTTAGACTTTCGCTAGATAATAGGACATTTCTTTCCGCCTGCAAAAGGGCTAACGTTACACATTTACAAAATAGGCCCCAAATACTCGTGCAATAATGATAGACCTGTATCAAAAAAATACAACAACAAAAATATATATATACAAATGGAAAAAAATTGCAGCGCCACCTGGTGAACAAATTGGGAACTAGATGTCCCTGGGAGTGTCTACGTGCGATATCAAAGCCGAAGGCGCTCAGCACTGCTAGGGGTCCGGGGGCATGCTCCCCCGGGAAAAAATTTAAATTTAGGTTTAAATTGGTGCTTTCTAGGCGAATTAAGGCACATATAAATCAATTTGAATTGACAAGTTCTCATGATTTTTTGACATAACACATGATTACTAGGCAGCTGGGGGGGGGTGTTAAACCCCCTAACCCCCCCTCCCAATTGTTTTCGATTATTACTGTATGACGTGCACTGTACCATGTCCAATAAAATATGTTTAAACCCAGGTAAAACGTTTACATCTGCCGATCAGTTACAAATTGTAGGCTACACGTATACATTTTCAAAACCACTGTGAAACCAATACGTATATAGTCCACGGAGACAGACTGAGATTCTTTATCTAGATCCCTAAGCTAAAGAATAGCAGACTTAACAGACAGCTATACGAGAAATTCCTGGATATGTACTACACAGGGAACCAGTTGAAAATAAAGAAGGACTAGTCAGTTATCCATCAGTCATGAGCCTCTGTCAATGTAATCACAACATTACTTTCGGGTAAGTTCACATGCATTTTCTTAAGGGGCTTTTTTGCGTTTGCTTCATATACCTCCTTTCTGAATACTTGAGTTTAGTAAATATATATATATATATATATATATATATATATATATATATATATATATATATGATAAGATCGGTTAAATATTATTTGGCGCTGTAGACAAATATTCTGTGTTTGGTAGAGTGGCAATACTGATATTTATATTGTGCAAAAATACTGCCGGGATGACTGATTTGATATCTGACAAAGCATTTGCTTTGCCAATGCATATTCGGATGGCAACAATTTGGCAATACCATAATACCTTCACTGTGCAAAGCGAAGACGGTTAATCAAAAGGTAAGTGTATCTTCCATGTCTGGAATCGAACAAAATGTCCTCTTCCCAAATGACGTCTCAGAAAAAAACGTTCTAATTAAGGCCCCTGGTTGGGCCTTTACGTGTTAATTAAATTTCTTCAATGACTTAAATTGTTTTTTGACGGGATCATATTGAGTAAGTGCTTCTTAAACTGTCCTGTGGGGCGATATGAAGTTTGTAGCGTTATTTCCTACTACATCAGATGAGGCCACCTCATATCATTGCAGACCGACATCATATAATAAGAGAAATTTATACAATCAGGTATCATTATATGGGATATTCATAATTAAAGCCAAAAATTGGGCATCACGAACAGTACCCATTTAAGACAAAATTTTTATTTTTTTTTTGTACGTATACCAAAAGCTCTGTTCTGTTTGCAGGAAATCCACACCTCAAACTCATTACATAACCGAATTTGTTTACAGAAAAACGTGTGCACACACAGACACAGATATATATATATATATATATATATATATATATATATATATATATACATATATATATATATATATATATATATACATATTTATTACACACACACATATATATATATATATGTATATATATATATATATATATATATATATATATATATATATATATATATATATATATATAATAAGCATTAGTGGACCAGTGCCCCAATTGCAGTAAAAGTGGAACCACACAAGTACCTAATACAATTGCTATAATCCTAGCCAATATATTTAAAACCAAACACTTTATGTGCCCAATCAACTGAGTATCAGATATATGCAAGCATGCTTTTTTCAGTATTGGGGTGACCATATATACATGTATATAAGCATAAAGGTGACCACACTTAGGGGCACCAGTGTTTGATCTGTGGTCTCTCATCAGCAGGCGTTGCGAACGGGACTACATGCGACCAGTGGAGGGAGAAGCTGACTAATGTCTGTTATAAACAATTCTTTCTATTACACGAGCCTTGCTATACATATCCATTGCATTCCTGTACATGATTTTTTTTTTCAATTTGGGATATTTAAACATGCACCATTAATTTTGATATAACTCTTTAAGTGCGAATCACGTCTAAAGTTGATCTACTTAAGTCAGACAAGTCTGAATTACCATTAGGATCTCAGATTCGTATTCCAAAAAACAAAAAACAAAAAAAAAACAAACAAAAAAAACCAAAACAAAAAAAACAAAAAACAAAAAAAACAAACAAAAAAAAACTTTCCTTCAAGTACCAACTTGCCTGTAGTTCCAGAGAGAATATCCGAGGTCAACAGCTTTTTGCGCGCATTGCACCGAATGCGCCCCGAGAAAAGCTGTTGACTCAGTCCAAAATTGGGCACTGAAAGGGTTAAAACCTTCGCTTTAGTTTTCAAAATTTGCACATTATCATCATAATCACATCTTGTTCATACTTTGAAACTGGAGTATTTTTTCAATGAAAATTCTCCAAATAAGTTATTTTTCCGGTTAAAATATGCTACTAAAATGTATATTAAAAATGTTGCCGATGGGCCATCCACAAGTGGGGTGGGAAAGTTTAACCCACGTGCCTTTAAATGTACGTGTCTTTAAATATTTAAGAATGCCCTAATGCCCAATTGAATCATTGTCATTTTACGTGTTTAAAATGTACCATTGTTGTAGTGTGGATACATTTGACGTAAATGTAAACTTTGTTTTATGATGGGATCGTGGAGTCACCTGATGATACCACTTGGTAGAGGCGTATGATCACAACCATGAACCAGTGGGATTCGCAAGAGAAAGAACAGCGGCCAATAACAGTTCACTTGTGTTCACTTGCACGTCCATGAAGAAATGATGCCTTGAAAACACAGAGCTTGATCGGTTTATGAGCCAAGATTATAGACAGCCATGAACACCAAAGTGCTGGAAATGTGACCTAGCCCATCCCTGACCCTGTCAGTCTTTGGAGCACTCAGAGTCAGACAAATTTTATCAACATGGTTCATGGTCAGACCTGGCCAGCTGACCAGGGTTTCAGTCAGACAGCTCTATCTATCTATCTATCTGTCTATCTGTCTATCTGTCTATCTGTCTGTCTGTCTGTCTGTCTGTCTGTCTGTCTATCTATCTATCTATCTATCTATCTATCTATCTGTCTGTCTATCTGTCTATCTATCTGTCTGTCTATCTGTCTGTCTATCTATCTATCTATCTATCTGTCTGTCTATCTATCAGTCTATCTATCTATTTGTCTATCTATCTATCTATCTGTCTGTCTATCTATCTATCTGTGTGTCTGTCTATCTATCTGTCTATCTATCTATCAGTCTATCTATCTATCTGTCTATTTATCTATCTATCTGTCTATCAGTCTATCTGTCTGTCTTTCTGTCTGTCTGTCTCTCTGTCTGTCTGTCTCTCTGTCTGTTTTTTGTTGTTTTTTTTTTTGTCTGTGATGCACACCAGTTACAGTCAAAGTTGTTGATTTCAAACAGTCTGATATATGCTGCCTGAAGTAAACTCGGCTAGGTTTGAGGACCCTGGAGAGCCAACATGTATCGCGGCATGCACACTTACGAAATCACCATTTCATTGGCTTTGTGCCTTCAAGTTTCAATTGACAAAGGCTACCAAACACCATGTTGCTATATGGGTAGGCCACAGCCAGCGCTCTATTAGAAAGCTATGCCACTGTTTACTTTCCATTTTCTTGCTCATTAATGTTACCGTACACGCAAAAAAAACATGTTTGCTCTGCTTGCCTGCACATAACATGCATGCTCATCCTCTCCTGTCCAACTGCTTTCCAAATGCACACCTGCAATACGAACGGTATGCACACATGTATGTAAGACACTCGAATATGTATTACATTATTTTTTTTTCATCGCGAGCAGAGTGCTCAGAATATAGAAATCGGTGTACGGGGTTGTGCATAAAAACAAACACTGTCTGCATACCGGCGTGTTGCTGCACTTATAGATTTTATCATGCAATGCATGCACGCATTTATTAAAGACAAAGGGGTCTACGATGGATACACAAAAGCACCGCCTGCAGAGTCTGAACCAGGACAGTGGTTTCACAAACATGGCTCCTGTGTAAAGCGTAGAAACATCACTACTGTATAAAACGTGCAAATATCAATTCTGTGTAAACCATACTGTGATAAATCGAAAAAGCTACCTGCAGTAGGTTTTGCTTTTCTTTCCAAAAGAAAGAAAGATCGAATGGTGAAAGATTCGTCTTTGCACACGGGTAATGTGGAGCTGAGTAAACTTACTGACAGTCAACTTACATTGTTAAGACTTGTTGACAGTAAATATGCTATATTGATAACTGACTTGTTGTTAACCTGTTTCCCAGGTATCTATGATTATTATTATTATTATTATTATTATTATTATTATTATTATTATTATTATTATTATTATTATTATTATTATTATTATTATTATTATTATTATTTGTTGTTGTTGTTGTTTTGGGGGGGTTGTGGGTTTTTTTTTGTTTGTTTGTTTGTTTGTTTTGTTTTGTTTATGAGTGACCTTGTGTAACGTTCGTGGCCATAATCACATTGTTTCCGTTTACAGGTGACCCTGTATGCAGTTAGTGGTCATTTTTACAGTGTTTCTGTTTACATGTGACCTTGTATTAGTGCTTATTATTATATCGTTTCTCTTAACATGCGACCTTGTTTACAGGTAGTTATCATTATTGCATTGTTTCTCTTTCTTTGTAACTTCGGTATGGGTTATCATACTAACACGTACTGTTTCTGTTTTTCTGGCGATCATGATTATATGCCCTTTATTTACACGTGTCTTTATATACAGTTGCCCGTGATGATTATATTGTTTGTGTTTACACACGATCTTGCGTGCAGTTATTATCATAATTAGGCTGTTTTTTTGTTTACATTTAACCATGGATATAGTTACTCGTCGTCAATACATTGTTTGAGTTTAACATGGCCGACACAGCAAGTGACCCTGATAAAATTCGTTTTGTTTACATGTTAACTTCTACACAGTCAGATACCACTATCAAAGCTAACAACGTGACAGTCCTATGCCCCTTGAACGTCTTGTTTAGCTTTGGTTTTCAATAGACGTGCAATAAGACTCCCCATACTGTGTAAATACACCTGGCCTTGCAAATGACAATGCTCCACACTATCTGCCGGGCAGACTAGATCCTGTTTTCTCCCGAACTCAACTGAGCGGCAGACGATACCAAGCGTATATATCAAATTCACAATACTTCACAGGCTATCAATGTTTGGCTATATCCTTGTTTGCATTCTGCACGCATGATGACAATATTAAACTTCCACTTCTTTGTCATGTGAACCGTATTGCATTGCTTAATTAACCGTTTTGAGGACCTTAGCTACTCATTTATTCTCCAAGTATTTGACATACGCAAGAAAGATATAATAATTGTATTGTCAAACTGGGCAGGGGCAATACATCTGACTGGCAGTGTCGCTTACAAAGTTCTATCCTTGTGTCTGGGTAAGTGACAAAAGAAACGGCAGCGTTGATATGAATTCCAACGCTGCATGCACTGTATGACAGGCTGTGAAATACTCAAAAGCACAGCACGCATTGCTTGGGTTATTCTGCAATTTTAACACTGGTGACGTCTGCAGTGTATGACGTTTCAGTGAATATGTCCCCAGTCTGTCACTAGGAAGTTTACTAATGTAGTCAATTTGGCTACAGCAACATTAGGCTCTGCAGCTGGAGTCTGATCAGGTCAGCCAAGCCACCAGCATATTTTAAGTTTTAAACTGTGTTTATATAATAAACTGAAATGCCCTGAATGCATTAAAATCTGACGAAATTATGAAATACAATTAGACAGTTTGTGTAAAGATTACACTGGGTTGGCCAAATTATACCTTTTGAGCACTTGCTATTTGGCAAATGGGAAACGCTTTCTAAATTCTCGTCATCTAGCAATTGGGATCAATTACAACTTTACCATTTCACGCATGTATATATACATATATATATATATATATATATATATATATATATATATATATATATATATATATATATATATATATATATATATATATATATATATATATATATATATATATATATATATTGCTTTATTTCAGACTCATCAGTACATGTACATGTTGGTCCATAGTGAGAAAAGAGAAAGACAACAAAACGAAAATAAAGTGAAGGCACATAATACCTGGCGCACAACCTAGGGTTATTACATATGACTGGTGAAAACTACCAGACAAGGAATCTCAGATTTAGAATATACTTATGAAAATCTTACATGAAACAAGAAATCTAAATATAAGTAGCCAGTACGCAAATATAACAAGTTTCTCCAGTGTCCTATTACAGGAGACTGATAGAATATGTCGGAGTATAATACACATTGAATTAAAGTATTGTTGCTGTTCTATATACGGTGTCTCAGACTGAACGCTTCTTTCCTCCACAAGGTGTCAAAAGTATTTGTTCTGAAACATATATATATATATATATATATATATATATATATATATATATATAGATATATATTATCAAAAGTGTTTCGTGGGGTAGCATCTTAAGGTATCTGGCAAATTAGTAAACAAGTAATCTGGTTCGCGCAACATTCCATTGTTACGCAATCTAACAAATATGCCAGACCCCATCCGACTAGAATGATTGAAATTTGGCTGTGTGTTTAGTTTAATGATACATGTACTACGTTGCTTGCTTGTTATAGTCTGTTATTCAGTGAACTGAAAGGAAATGGGCGGAAGTGAAAAAAATACGGGCCCGCATTAGCCCCTCCTGCTGGGGTGACAGACGCACGGCGTAAAGCACCGTACAATACCGCTCCCAGCGAGAGTCTATGCACGGAGTAGGTATTGAACTAATAGTAATTACATGAGCTACGTCTTTGAGTGACAAATTTGTACTTAGCTTCAGCAATCTTATGCAATTTAAGTAGGGCACCACGGAAATATCGACAAGTTCATAAATAAAATATGCTGGTTGTAACATCTAGTAGTGACGAATACTAGAACAGGATAAATACGAATTATGTTAACTGGGAACTCTGGTATCAACAATACAAGGCTGTTACGGCGAACGAAAGCTGTGGACTCTTTCCATGGAAGTGCAAGATCCTATTTGTAACGAGGCGAGGCGGGCAAGCTGCCACTTTTGACGTACAATAATGGCTAAAAGCAAGTGTATAGGGCATTTTTCTGACATGTTCGATAATTGGCTACTTTTTTAGTATACACTCTGAAGCAAACAATACTAAGTGTCAACATGCCTATACATTTCATTTTTCTAAAATATTGATATTTCTAAATACAAGAGCTGTTAAACTGTGTTCTGTTGTATTTGATGGTCAAGTTCATGTAAACATACCGACCTAGTTCCCAATAGTTAAATTGTGTCGTCATCGACACTTGCCTGAAGTACAGACTCTGTGATATGTGTTTTTCATTCTATTATAGAAGACGAGTGTAACAATCACAAAAGCAAAACTTTAAATAAGATACACGCACAACGAACAAACAAACAGAAACAGACTTTCTTCAATGCCGTAAACGTCGTTTGTTTGGTTTTCATCAAGACATGCTGACGAGCCAATGGCCTCCACAGGTGCAATATGAGCACAATGCTCCCAGATTGAACCGAAGACAGCAACTGACTCGGTCCACAATATGTGGTCTAATAGATTTACCAGGCTTGGTTCCAGGTATAATTCTATCAACATATTTGCACATGTAAATATTATATAAATTGTGCCTATAAATGCGCGTGCACGTGTCCTCCAAACACATGGTGGTACATGTAACTGCACATGAAAACCAATACACGTCAAATTGACAGAAGGGTCCCAAAGCACCTGTAACTGTAACAAATGTGCATTCCCGTTCAATTGTAGCATCAGTTTGATTAACTGATCATGTCCCTACAAAACTTTGTCACTCAATTCTTCACTTGATGCTAGTCACAAGAAAAACTACGTTCCTCAAAAGTACTATCAAGGGCACAAATCTAAAATTATCACTAAAAGGCCTTATATTCAAAGCCTGCCTGTATTTCTGGAGACAAAGATTAGTCCAGGTCAACAGATTTCATCGGCGTGCATGGGGCCCGTTCGGCCTAAGTCAAACCGAGGAAACTTTTTTGACGCATTTTCCACCTTAGCAGTGAAATGGTTAAGTCATCCATATTGCTACGACCTGGTGATATCTGTTGCCATTTGACTGCTCTGTTACTGTATTTCAAAACGACTGAGTGGGAGTGAGCCAATTACGTTATCCCGTTACCTCCAGTGTCCATAATAACGCCTTCTCTCTCGACGTGTTTGGATCCTCTGAATTGCCACATTGAATGGCAGAAGCTGCACTTGACCAAAGTATCAATAGGGCCACTAATCTCAAGTGCCTCAAATGTAATTTCATTTTATTTTGCCTGCGTGGCTGTCGGTCATAACTTTGCATTGGGCAACATATGTAATATAAGACATAAAATTAGAATAACTACAATTATTTATCAAAAATGTTTCTTAGCTATGGTGGTTCAGATGTTACAAAAGTGGAGTTTTAATTACTTTATTAATAAGCGCTCTGAGTTACATATAAATAGGTGTGTCTGCGACAACCTTTTGCAGGATACATTACAATTGTACTTTCACATATGGAACAGGCGTTGGCTTGATCAAGTACATTGGTACTTGACATCCGTTTTTTACGCATCCTGCGTACATGTTGGACGAACCGAACATCGACTTCATAAAAAGGGTGACTTAATCAGGATATGCTTATTTTATATAAATTAATTCCACAAAAAGGCATAGGCAATTGCAAAATAAAGAGTAGAAATTGGTCTGATTTACTTTATAAACATTGGCAATTCATATTATGTTGTCGATATGGGTCAAGTAAATTATATATGAATTAATTTCACAAAAAGGCAGAAGTAATTGTAAAAGAATTAAAAATTGTTCTAATTTTCTTGGTGCGCTGTGGCAAATCTCATCACCCCCTTCAATACAGTGGAACCTCGTTAATCTGAACACCTTTGTACCCCCAGTGAACTGTTCCGATTAATGAAGCAACAGGATTATTGAATCACTATTACTTGAAATGAACAATTCTGTTCCAGGAGAAGTGTTCAGATTATTGAGACATACGGATTAATGAGGTCCGTATTAATGAGGTTCCACTGATTAAACTCATTAATGTAATACATTGCTAACTTGTGTCTTCATTTTTTTTATTACGATTTTGTTTCTGACAGCTTTAAAGCAGTGATGATACGAAGTTTTGCCAGGGCAATACTCGTGATTTGCGCAAAAATAATGATGAAAACAAACAATGTAGCATATGGCCATAAAGAAATCTCACATTCATATATTTCAGTGAATTCTGTTATGCTCAAGCGAGGAAAGATTTGTTCATACCGTACCATACTTTGTGCGATAAATGACACTGTGGCATCAAAGTTAAATAGTTCAATTATGTCAACACAATACGGTTTGGGTGAAGAGAACTTCCAGTTTCAGTTTCATTTTAAGTAAGTTTTTCAACTCGTTTTAAATGGCTCGCCATTCCGTTTCATTTGTCTTTATATGTATCATCATGGGTCGGTCAGAAACAAAACAATATTAGCAACGCTATAACTAGATTCTGATGTTCTGCTTGTGATATGACATTGAATTGTAGGAATGCTTATACTTTGCACATAACTTTGCTATTTTCACTTCATATATGCTATATTTGGAGGGGTTGCAGTTCCAAATTGTGAAAGAAAAAAAACTATGGCTAAAGGCTGCCGTTTTGTAAACTATAAGTGGCTGGGGAAGGCCTGACATGTGGACATGAGGGCACAAGTAATGTCTGCAAGGTCGTTCCCTTTATGTGGTACCTTTTCCGCGTCTGTCGCCAAATAAATTTCGCACACATTTTTCTTGGAAAATCACAAGGCAAACAAGTGGTGAATGTCAGCATTGGGTGTACTGCCTAGCTCATGCCAAATTCAATCAGAATTGCCGAGTCAGTTTTGCATTTCTTGCAGGGGAATAAACAGACGTAATCAGCAATGGAGCGCACGGTGATAAACTGAGAATAAAAAATAGTTAAAAGTCTCTCTCTAAAGTGCCTTTATAACTATCACATATTAAATCCGTTGATCGATTGGATCGCGGTATGACGTTCACATGAACACAAAAAGGGGATAAACGTAAAGTGTGTACCTTAAGCTAATGTTTTCTTGGGTACAAGATACGCAGCCAAAGAACAGGCATAAAATGCGTGCACTCCAATTGGTACGACCTTTTTAATTCTCGCTGAGGTCACTATAAACCACAAATAGCCAATCTTTACAATCGAAAGTACAATGATGCAAAATTTTATCAAAATCTTGTAAACTTTCTGATATACATATATATATATATACATACATACATACATACATACATACATACATACATACATACATAGCGATATAAAGTTCCCCGTACCAATGGAATCTGAAACAGGCACTTCACGATTGACCCTTCAGTTCTCACAAATCTGCGTAAATATTTCCACCGCAATCTTTTAGTTCCACTTTTTCAAGTTTCACATGTTCATTTATTACTGCTGTGCATTTAATGAATATTCATCCCGCAGTCTTAGTTATTAAAATCATGATCATTATGCACATTAAAAAGTTCTTATGTTCAATATATTTAAAGCTATTATAGAGGTGGCATTCCAACTTCACACCTATGTCTGCCAGATAGACGCATTCAATGAATATGAAACAAAAGCGGCGTCATGTAAAATTATGCTAATTAGGGACACTTGGACATTCAAATGTTGAATATCCGCAAACTCTAATTGACAGAAATTCACCAACCGGTATCTATGTGTGAAGATTTCCCTAGCCATGTAATGTTAGACTTTACTTATAGCATTTCAAATTGTTCACGTTTTGGACTTTTTAAAGTTAGACTTGAATACCTTCAAATTAACATTTTGCCTGCCATCTGGCATGGAAGCTGTTGACCATTTACTTCCTGTGGAACTGTTGTATTGAGACCTATCAGTACGTCAATGATAGGCCTGCTTATAGGAATTTGTCGTGACCGGCACTAAGGGGGTTAAGATAAATATGACAACTGTCATGGCCAGCAGTCAGGGGGTTAAGATAAGTACTGGGCTACTGTCGTGACCGGTACTCAACGGTTTAGGTTGTGCCTGAAAAGTTGAATAGCAAGGGTTGGGCTCTTCAAGCAAAATGTTATATTTTTGTTTTATCGTGTTAAGACCGTGCCGTTTGTTGTTTGAGTCTCCGCTTCCAAGTGCACGTTTTTCTCTCTTTTCGAATCAAATTGCTTCTTTTATTTAGCTGTGGTAACAAATGTGAATGCGCTATTAATCACAGTTCTGACCTGAGATCAAGGCATTTCATTTGCCTTGGCCTCTGTTCTGACGCATCTTCTCATTATTCCGAATGAAATAAGAGTATGTTTAAGCACCCTTAACCAACTCATTATTTATACATTAATATATATATATAGTGGAACGTCGTTTCTCCGTTTATTGAGTATTTGAACATATCAGCAAATGTTTAATATAGTCAATTCTATTTAATCTTAAATATTTGATCATAACATTAGTTAATTAGAGATTTCAACAGATATTTAACGATAACGTTAATTCCATTTAATCTTATCATGAAATGTATTTCAAGATATGTTTAATTCTGGAAAAGCTTTCATTTATTTAATCATAAGACAAAAACCCATTTAATAATATCATCATTTGTATTTAATGATATCACTAAATCCATTTATTGTTATGAATGAATATGGTGTATTGAAACACATGTCTAAATGTATTTAGTCATATCATCAAATCGATTTGATCGTGTTGAAGCATCCAGACAAGTAATCTTATCACTAACGTGATATGTTCAATTCGATTTCTTGTTTATGTTTGAATGCTACCCGGACGATAATAAATGCTACCCAAATGAATGTAACTAAAACCATAAAAAGCTTGACTTCAAGACCCGGAACGGTCATGGCGGTCTCCGGTAATCAAACAAGTAATTATTTTCTTTAACGTTACTTTTTTTATTTGCTGACCCAAGGCAAATAAATAATTTGTCATATTGGATATATGGAATGTATGTTTTATTAAAATGGATCTGTAGAGGCGTGCAGACCATAGAGCCTCTCCATTACCAATTCTGTCTTTTTCATGCGCAGCTACTTACCAATGCATCGCCATTATTATGAAATGGCGGCAGCAACTGAGACCAGCGCGTCTCTAGGTGTTTTAGAGGCAATCAGACTAACAATACGTTCGATTTATATCAACCCAAGATGGTAACATTACAAATTACTGTACAAGAGAAGTCGACCAAGCATTGGTTAACTTTATAGAATACACGACCAGCTGGGTTGAAATAGGCCTACATGTAACGTGGCGAAAGTCGGTCGGAAGTGGCGTGTAGAAGGTCGCCCGGAAGTAATTCAACAGAATTAGTCTCATCATTAATTCATCAAAATCACTTTCCGTTTATTTGATCATAACATTATCTATTTAGTGTTACCACTAAATATTTGATGTTATGATTATTTAAGACCAAAAAGGGAGCGTACATTGTTGTAGTTCAAGAAGTAACTGATAATATGTTTAAATTGCTACAACCATAACCCCAAATAGATTTCAACATAAGACCAAACAGTGCCTTTTTAATCATAACATTAAATGGATTTAATGTTATCATCAAATAGAATTTTACTCATGTCTAAATAATTGCCCATGTAGGCTTATAATGAAATCGTTTTCATGGTATCATCAAATGCAACTGATGATAACACTAAATGCATTTAGTGATATCATTAAAAAGAATATTTCAAATAATAAATGCATTTAATGATAACATGAATTCAGTTTAATGTTATCATCAAATATTTAATATGTCCAAATACTGAAACAACGTCCCATAATGTATATATATATATATAATATATATATATATATATATATATATATATATATATATATATATATATATATATATATATATATATATATAAACTTTACCTGATTTGTGAAGTGAGTTGGATGTCACGACTTAAACCAAGCCCACTAACTCGACAACAAAAATATATATGACTGCTGGTGTTTTTTGTTTTGATTTGTACCACAAAATTCTTAGGGAGTGTCAGCCATCGACGGCCGATCAAAAATACGAAACAATGTATTTTGGTTTTCGGTACTGAAGGGAAGTGTCGGTTTTCCTCACCAAAATCTATCAGCACATTGCATGTGTTAGGTACACGTACTTCTCCACGAGTGATAATGCAGGTCGCAAGCCATGCAAGCTGGGCCCTGCTAGCAACAACTATCAGCGTAAAAAGAACCCTAAAAGTATCATTCTACGATGTGAAATTTACCCAATTACTTGGCTGCAATGTTGGCCACTTTACAGCCTTAAAACAGACAAGAGCTGCAGCTCCCTGATATAACTCTATATTTCGGGTGCCTGGTACATTGGCCGCAGGCTGTGGACACTATTGTGTAATACGGTACCGTTTCTGGTGTTTAAAAAGTCCGATGAGTGCAGTGGCTACTTACCGTTCCAACCTTAATCATTAACTTTTTATACTGCTGTGATTAGTCACTCGTAAACTCAATTTACGAATGTAAAGTTCCAGGTTTGTGGCGTAACATGAAGACAGTGCTACATAATGTACATATTGGTGGACACAAGGCAACTGAAACATGTCAGACAACCACTTTAATAAAGAATGGCAATTAGGGAAAGATGCAACTGATAATACGAATATATATATATATATATATATATATATATATATATATATATATATATATATATATATATATATATATATGTATATATATATATATATATGCATAATCAGTTTTGTTTGCAATGTTATTTTTAAATAATGTCCAGTTGATGCAGATACCTTGGCTTTTTTAGTTGTTGCTTAAGCAGCAATTGCCTTCAAGGCAGGCCAAGGTCTGTGTTCGCGGAGTAGACAAAATACGCAGCTTGGGTCTGCTTTGGAGGCAAAAGCAGCAAAAACTTTCAGCTATCGTGGGGCTTTTGCTTTAGATGTTTCAGGAAGGGTCTTAATAATCTCCGTGACTGAGTAATTAATCAATTCTATGTTTGGTAAATTTATAATCTTTATTGCTTCGTTTATCTAATTTGGTACATGTGCCAGTTATATATGAGTGTAAAATTGATTGATTGAGGATGCATGGGCTATGGTCATACCATGGGGCTTTGGATAATGTGACGGGAAGTTTAAGCAACAATGCGTGTGCGGTTAGTATAATTGGAAGTGATGTTTTAAGAGGTCCACCCTTTCTCAGGCTACCCAATCCCAATTCAACCTTGCCTTAAATTATGGTTAATGTTGACTTTATGAAGCGTGATGTTTCAATGTTTGCAATGTAGGCACTGAATACACATACTTGTCTCGAGTTTTGCATGTGTAAACTATTGGACTTGTGTAAACAGTCCACTTTTTCTGTAATAGTGGCTCTAATGCCATACCTGGTACAAAGTAAAGATTGCTGCTTAAGCGTCAATTGCTTGATACAATGCCACACTAGGGTTTTGGATCACATTGCAATAACGCCTAACTTCTTAATGCAAGACTCTTTAAACTAAACACGTTGTAAAATATAAATAACGAGTAACCATAAGAAGTAGCTTACAGTTACAGTAAGACTTGACCACGTGGCGACAGTAACTGTAGGCTATTGTGGGTCAGTCCTTTCACTCTATAAAGCATTTGCTGAGGGGATCAGAGATCGCTTGGGTGATCTGGGCATCAACAAGAACCGCTCCTTTGCCCAGATGACTTTCTAATCCTCAACTATCGCGTACCAGTACTATTCCTCAGCCTTTGTGTGACCCTTGGGCTGTCCTCTCTAAAGACTAAACTAGTGTATTGGAAAGATAGCGTCGGCAACTGTGTGTCTTACTTGGTGCCTCGACTGTTGCGCAATCACTTACAGATGCCTAAGCAACTTGCGGAGACCACATGTTCTCCAATATGTTTTGTACTTTTTTACAGTTTTATATTGTTTCAAATTGGGGAGGCCGTAGAATCCAAATGAACACTATCGTTACCACAGCTTTTTCAGTTGCCAAACTGCACATTACAATTTACCATACGATGAGGGCTCTGAGGAAAACACACAGCTTGACATGTTGCCAAACAAAAGATATATTTAAGTTTAGGGCTGGACACATGCAATAGCGGTCATGTGTCACTGTTCTCATAGCCTCGGGATCAATTACCAAAATAGGATCGTTATAACAGTTTTCTCTGATGCAAAAATCTCGAGATTCTACTAAGTAATCATCATTTCACCCACGTTGTGTTGACACAGTTGTGTCGTTCGATCTGCCTCGGCTACCACGTGCAGACAGCTGACGCATTATAGTCAATACGCATGGCTGAACAACGGTCCTGTCAGTACACTTATAAGTGTACTGACAGGACCTTGTCTTTTCAATTTCTTGGGGGAACTGTCAAATTCAAACGCCTAACTTAAATACCATACAATATGGGTAACGTGTGTACAACAGTACAACAGCAGCATGGCAGCCCGTGCCGCCGCCCATTGCCCCCCCCCCCCTCCTCCTACGTAGCAATATGTAAAGCTTATGCTGTATGATTTCATTGTTGTTACCACCTGTCGCTTAACACTGCTGTGGGCAAGATGTGTGTCGGTCATATCAATGAGAATACCTACACAGATGAGAACCGATGACTTCCGTTCCTGAACTATGCATATACCAAATCATTTTCCTGGGTGCTAAACAGACACGTGGGCAATGTCCATTGTTAAAAGTCCGATGGCATCCGTAGGATTTTAATTTGAATGTTACAATTTTTCCGTAGCCTTAACGACAAATTTATTTCACAGCCAGCAAGCAATCTGTCATTTGCCGGCACCATTTGGACTCACCTCTGTGACGTTTCTTGCTGTTTTTCTCGGATAAAGAACGGAGTACGTCTCCACGTCCTGCTCGCCACACCTGGACGTCATATTCATTGTACAGTTTCACGAATGGCAGCTGACGTAGCCTCTACTTTCAGTGGAGCAATTTTAACCTCAATGTGGAAGCATCACAAACAGCCTGTATTGTAATGGAATGGCTGTTCTGACCGTACACGTTACCAACACTCTCTGGCCAAGTTTGTTTTTTCAGCGTCTCGCCACAATCCGCACGGGTCTGAATATTCCACCTTCATAATTGGAGCTTGTCAGTGTGCTGGTCCCAATTTTCAACACTCATTACTTTTACTAACTCACTGAATAAACATGATCACGTGGGACCTGCGGGTACAAGCTGGTCCGGGCATTGTAAATGCGCACATGAATATGTAATTTCACCAAGCAGGCGTGATGGGTTTAAGAGCTTTACAACAGCACCGGCTCACTCTGAATGAAGTGTTATCCCTGCGCTCCGTGACTTACTTGTTATGTGAGCCGTGACTGGTGTTGCAAAGTGAGGAAATTATCATGGAATTGCCACTATGGTCAGAAAACATGCCCCTTCGCCTGAGGGGTCCTCCTACATATATACTTCAATCATTTTAATTGATGACCAACGGACAACGCCTTTCCGTAGAAACGGTTATGATGTCAGGTCAATGAGAGCCTTGCCGTTAATAGCCTGTCCTACATGCCTGGGCATTTTTATAGACGGATGGTGACCTTACAGAAGGGTCACTCGAACGCAGAGCTCTTGAATTCCAATGGCATGATTTCATGTGCCATTGATTAATATCCAGATACGTGACAATAGTTCCACATGGAACAAGACGCATCGCATGGACAGGTGATAGATACATCTGTTTCTTGTCAACATGGGTGGGTACCAAAATGCCAAATTTTGGTTTGATAATGTCTTGCGCTCACGTACTATTGATACTGCAGGGAAATGAAAAGCGTGTGCATGTGTGAAAGAACTGCAGTTAATAGCCTGTCCTACAAAAGAGTGAATGTCTGGTCGATAAATTCGTATATGGTCTTTTGTAGAGTTGTGGAATTGAAACCCATACCATTTTTGGCTCTTGAGGTCTTGCGGTTCATTAAACTCGCCTGTGGTCTTATCCATTTATTAACAAAATGGTTGACTAATTTTATACTTCGAATTTATAAAAAGAGCTTTGGGATATCTGTTTTATTCAAAACTTCAAAGCAGACTCCAAAGGCGAACGCGGTAACCGCGTCAAGCGTTCAGCCTTTCGGTCAACCTGTTCTTTACCCAGAGGCGCTGGTTTATTCAGGCGCGTAAAATGGTTGCCATTTCCTTTCATCTAGCCGCCAAGTTTAACTTTCATTTTGCATTTAAACATAATAATTTAAAAGTATGATAAAAATTATAGCCGATGATGGAGACGAGTTAACACCTTTCACCACTGTGCGAGAACTAAAGCGACAACCAAAACTGTTACTTCTGCGAACTTTTGACGGCGCTGCTTTCAAATTTGAAAGACAGTCAGCAGGGCACATGGAAACTAATGCCTTTGTCTTCATTTTGGCCACCTGTGTTTATTTTGAGTTTAGAGGAAGGTATTATGTTCATTTAACGTTCCTTTTGTCCCCACGGATAGGAAAAACATTTGCTTTGCCTTCTCAGAGGTTCCAAAGGTTCTGAAATTTGGGGAGATCTCCCGACATTTTACTCATTTCTTTAAAGTCTCTCGCTCCTCCGAATCTTGTAAAAAACTACCAAAAATATCATTTTGTTGCGTGGAATAAAGGATGACATTTCGCATAAATTGTTTGCGTTGTGAGAGTGTTTTTGTGTATTTAGTGTTAAGTGACTGTGGTTTACAGCATTTTAAATGCGTTTTCCTATTCCCTTTCTCACAGCTGATTTTTTGATATTCAAACAACCAGAATGCACCATTCTAACTGCATAGTTACAAAAATGTTTCGCCTCGGGAGAGAGAACCCCCCCCCCCCCCCAGCCCTCTGCCATAGTCCGCAAAATCTCCCAATTCCTACTGACAAATCAGGAACATCTCCTGAAAATTGGGAGAAAATGACTTGGAACTTCTGCCTTGGTTAGAGGCCTCTTCAAAAAAAAAAAAAAAATACCGGAGAGTGATATCGCATGTATTTTTTTATGTCATATAGGAGTCCATGCATAATACACGTACTTTCACATTCATTGTAGATGACGTTTTTATAATTTTACTTGGTGCAAGTTCTGAACTCAGTCCAGAGCGAGGCATACAGTCAAGAAATGTGAAATAGTTCATTTACTCGTTTCAAAAATTGTGCTTGTGCTGTTTGTGTGTGTGTGTGTGTGTGTGTGTGTGTGTGTGTGTGTATGTGTGTGTGTGTGTGTCTGTCTGTCTGCCTGTGTTTTTTTGGGGGGGGTGTTTTTTATTTTTAGTTTTCTTTTGATTGCACACTTCTCCTGTGAGCAGATGTGTACTTGCTTTTCATCCTGCTGATGGGTGCATACATTAAATACAATGTATTTCGATATGATGATTCGTAATGCGGACGTCTCGTGATGCTTTGGTCCGCATCACTTAATGTGAAAGTACCCGTATGTACGGGTATATACGGACTCGTCATCCATATGCCACAGATTACCAGTAACACGCACTGTGCCTGCGAGTGTGAAGTCGTTGCCTCTTCTTACGAGATTTAAGCAACAACGTGAGGAAATTTTGACATAACTTACCAGAAACATATAGAAGTAATGAACTTTATATTTCCCTTAATTTAGAAAAGTAGCTTTGCAAATGTTGATAACTATCACTTCATTATGCCCATGTGATTTGTAAGATTGCAACGCGTGAAACTAAACTACTGGTTGACCATATTATGCCATAATCATATTACTTGGTTCATAATATTATAGCATATGCCGCAAGTACCGACGGCACATCCAACCTGTACTTTGCATGTGTCATGTTTTAAAGGTGGAATGCTAGGAATACGTCACAAACATGACAAAGGCTGGTTTACGACCTTCAAACATGAGAATCATAGTTCCAAGAACATTATGACATGCAACATATGTACGCGGGCTTATATAGTATTCAAGGTGCACTTTAAAGTCTATTTGACACAGTGCGCATGATAAATCATGTAACCAGTTTTGGCAACACATGTAATTTTTGAGTGTGGTCTTTATGAGGATGTAAGACACTCGATGATTAATCGCATCAGCGAGGAGATTTCAAATTTTGTAAACTTGAATAAAACGAAGATAATGTGTGCTGTATTTGAAAACCAGGACAGTGAATTGATCAGACTTTTTGCCAAGACCCTATATCAATGCCTAGGTAAAAGGCTATCTTTATTTTTAAACATAGTTTGAAAATATGTAAATAGTGTATATATTTGAACTGCTGATAGTCTTTCGCAGCTCTGCAAGGCGTAGCTGCGTATAACTTGTTTGTTTTTTTTTCAAGAAAATGTATTTCAGCGTATTGTAAGCAGGTAAAACTTAATTAAAATAAAGATACAAAAAATAAAATAAAATAAAATAAAATAAAATAAAATAAAATAAAATACAAACACATGCCGGCCAAAGGAACGTCCGTTAAACATTTAACATGATAGAGTAATAATGTTATTCAACTATTGTCTGCTCAAGGGCATTCAGTTGCTAATTTGCTTAACGGTGATGCAGGGAAAGGAATATGGCATGCCTGAAAAGAATATGTTAATGACGCTACAGATGCTAGTTTACTTTCTTTTTTTATTTTCATTTATTTATTTTTTTATTCTTGATTGTCCTGTTTTCTTTGTTTGTTTGTTTTTTTTTTTTTTTTCGTTTATTTTTTAATTTATTTAGTTTTTGGTTACTTTTTGTTTTTGTTTTTGTTTGTTTTTGTTTGATTTTCATGCGTGTTTTTTGCTTGTTTGTTTTCTTTGTTTTTTTTTATCTCTACTGACTTGTCAGTTAGCTGCAGTTATAGGATTGTCCAAATGCTGGGACTTCTGTCATAACTTTTGACTTGTCCACTCTCTACACTGAGATCAACTTGGGACACACGAAAGACGTTTTCATATCAACGCTAGACAATGCATTCAAAGGAAGGGTATCTGTCAGGACATCAAAGTTTCCAAAATCAAAGCTCGGTTTTACAGAGAAATCAATACAGAGAAAGAGATCTAGAAATCATACACGAAGAACTAGTGTATCCAGATGATAAAATACATCACAGATAATGCTTACTTTCTCGTTGAAAACTGTTTATACTAGCAGATGGTAGGCATTCCAAAGGGAACAGATCCGGCTTTTTAGATTTTTAACTTGTACTTATAATTCTACGAATCAAAATAGAAGGAAGAATTGACTAAAACGATATTACGTTGCCGCTAGAAAACAGTCAATATACCCGAAGGTTTATTGATGACCTTTAACCCTGACGAAATCAAAATAAACTAAAAAAAAAAAAATCTGTCCTCTAAAGAACTAGATCCTCATTGCGCAAAACGATGGTTACGCAAAGGCAACTTTTCTTGGCCTTGAGATTGAGATGAAGAAATACATTATTTAAAATATTTGACAAGGGACATCAATTCAACTTTGTAGTTATTTCTTATTCAGACTTGAGAGGAAACATTCCAGAAAAACTGGCAAATGAAGACTGCGCCGGTCAAATTGTGCGCTTTGGTAGAAATACAACACTCACTCACGGTTTCGCCCACTGTATCAAAACATTGGTGAGGAAACTGATTCGTGAAGGGTACAATAATGTCAAAATACAAAAATCTACACAAAAATGCGTTCAGAGGCATGACCATATAGCAAAAAATTATATAATATACATAGATATTCGCAGGATTTGGTTAGAATGTGCCTACATGATATGTAACAGGTCTTGAATGATATGTGGTAAGTGCTGTTTATGGTATTAAAGACGAGAGTTTGGCCAACAAATATGCCTAAGCCCACCTGGGTCATTCCTCAGTCCTTCTTCAGTCGGAACGCATAGGTTCCAATTCATAACTTACATAATCAGTCAGCATCATACATTCAGTGAAGAAGCCGCATTTGGACTTAACACCTTTAGTACAATTTAATTTGCTACTTCCGTATGAAAATATTCAGTTTGTGAGAGACGTCCATCCGTCTATGAAAGTTGTACTGTTCAATAATTCACAAAACCCAGAATTTTGTGATATAAAACCCTAGGTTTTCTACCAGAACCATGGGTTTTCCTCACAAAACCCAGGATATTATACCAAAAACATAAGTTTCGTAACAATATACTCAGTTTTAACTGCAAATCCCAGTTGTTTTTTTTGGGGGGAGGGGGGGGGGGGGGGGGTTCGCAAAAGCCCGGGTTTTGAAACTACCCAGGATAACAAAACATATATCGCATTTTTTAAAAATTTGTTTAATAATATGCACAGAACCCTGGCTTGGATTTTGCCTGCAAAATCCAAGGCTTTGTGAAAGCCCAAGGATTTGTAAACAAAACAATGGGTTTTGTAACAAAACCCAGGGGTTTGCTTTGTTATCCAATATTCTTCCCAAAACTCACTGTTTTGTTTGAAAATGCTCAGTTTGGTCAGGATAACCCTGGGTTTTGCAGTTGTTTTGTTCAATACTTTGCAAAACCCAGGGTCTGTGACGTCACAAATCCCACGGTTTTGAATTATATGCAAAACCCCAGGTTTTGTAATTTACCGCGGCTAAGTTTGTCACATGGATACACCAACCACTCACAGCACGGCTTTCATTGTGTGATTCGATCAGGCAAGATTGCCTGGCATCTTGTCAAGAAATACTGACTGCTCTGGGCCTCGTTCAATGTACCTGCACGGCCAGGTCGGTTTAGGAGCACAGCAATACAATGGTTGATATATAAACACAACACAAGTTAAAGCAAATATGTCCTCATCGTGTCGTATAAGACTTAATTTTAGACTATGCGCGTGGTAACAAATAATGATACTAATGATCACACAAATTGAACCACTTCGTAGTTTGGCGCTATTTTACGTTGAGTAGCCTACCAAGTAATAGCTGTCAAGATTGGTTGCTAATGAAACCCTAGGTTTTGCACTTTTTTGAAACCCAGGGATTTGTAATGTCACAAAATTCACAATGTTACAACCCACAAGAACCCAGGGTATGTTCTGTTGTTTCAAAATTTACAAAATCCAGGGTTTCGTCGACAGCAAAACTATGGGTTTTTGTCTGGTACGAAACCCAAAGTTATCTGGCAAAACCGAGGGTTTTGTTCAAATTTTAACCAAACCGAGGTTTTTTTAATCAAAACTGATAATTTTGCAATTAAACTATGGATTTCGTGCTCCAAACCCAAGGTTTGTAGCAAAAGCCAGAGCCGGTTCAAACCTATTTTCATTTTCAATTGCAACAGGGGAGGAGACAAAGCCTTGTTACCCCTCTTGCCAAAAAAAAAAAAAAAAAAAAAAAGTGAAAAGTAAGTGTTGTTCATGAAACCCAGGGTTTTGTACACAAAGCCTAGAATTTGGGCTTTTATCCAAAATCATAGCAAAATTCAATAAGTAAGCGAAACCCCGGGTTTTGTTAGCAAAATTCAGCATTTTGCTACAAAACCCAGGTTTTGAAAAGAAAAAGGAAACCCCAAGGTTTTGTGGGCGAAACTCATGGTTTGGTGAATTATTGAACAGTACAACCTCCATATTCGTCTGTTTGCCTGTCCACGGTTCACATTTTCGACTTCTTTTGAAACGTTGAAACCGTTGGTCAGATTTAAGTCAAACTTGACATGGATTTACTTTGGGTCTTCGCTAAGTTTGTTCAATTGGTCATGCTCCAATATTTGTTTCACTTTCTATGATTTTTTGTTTATTTTTTGCCAAATCTTAAAGATCTCCGAAACCGCTTGGCCAATTCTTTCATAATGGCATCGGCACATTTCTGCCCTTCCCCCCCCCCCCCCCGACATTAATTTGTCCAACAGATCGCGCTGTGATTTTTTTCTATAAACTGTTTGTGTGCAAAAACTATTTTCGACTTCTGTGAAACCGTCCCTGAGATTGTGACGAAACTTGGTGGAAATGTACCCCGCAGAAAGGTCAAAGTTGTTAAGTAAGTGATGATGTTATGGATCGCTAGACCTGGCTTGGTCATACAATTGACTTAATTTACCAGTTGACTGCAAAACTACAAATCTTTCTGTTGTGTTGGTTCTAAGGGTGGTTAATCCAGTGGTCAGTAGATGGCATTTATCCAGATGACAACTGGGTTTTTTTTCACCAGGGCAGCACTTACTGGCTGCAGCAGATCAGAAAGGGAGAGCCGTCTATTTGGGGATTGCTCAACTGGACAGTGCATGGTGAGGCTACACTTGGCTTTTCCAGTGAAGCAAAACAAGACTCTCAAAGAAATAAACACATTTTGTAACAATAAAATGAAAAAAATACAAATCTTGAATTGAAAAAATGAAATATAAAATGAATCAAATGATGATATTCAAAACAGAACTATAACAGTAGTAGTAGTAGTAGTAGTAGTAGTAGTAGTAGTAGGAGGAGGAGGAGGAGGAGGAGGAGCAGCAGCAGCAGCAGCAGCAGTAGTAATTCTGACCTGTTGCAGGTCTCTGCATCCCTGATTTTTAACGAGTTTTTAGTACGGATACTTGTCGGTTAATGTATGCATTCCTGTTGATAAGTATCTGAGTCAACGGGGATTGCCGTGGCACTTCACGTTTTGGGTCAATCAAAGACGTTTACTGGGAGGTGATGCCACGGATCCCGGATTTGTAACGAATGTTTCAGTATGGGTACGTATTGATCAATGCGTTCATTCCTGTTAATTACTGTGAAATGTCAATGATGACTGCAATAGTGTGTCACATTTTAACTTCTCCAAAATCGTCCGCCAGATTGATTTGAAACTTGGTGGAGATATCCCTTGTGTGAGTCTCTTTTAAGTTGCATGAAATAGTCATGTGACAATGGTTTTTGGATTATTAAGATGTGTTTTGATTTTTTTTTTTAATTTTTGGGAAAACCGTCTTCTTCCAAAAAGATTCTTGGCCAATGGGTAGCTACGGATTAGGGTGGGACTTGCTTTTTGCTGAAAGTATCAAGGTCTGCTGAGGACGGGCTGTTCAGACGGCCCTCTTTCTTTTTTCTTCAGCTGTGCTGACCATAGGTCCACTTATGTTTGTCAGTCCCTCTGTGCGTCCTTCCATACGTTCTTCCATCCCTCGTCCATAAACTTCTGCTTGTGATTGCGATACAATCCCCAGTTTTATGATAGTCCCATATAACTTTTAAGACATATCAAGTGTATGAAATCTCGATCGAGTTCCATATTGGCGGTGCTACCTACAGTGTGATGTAATGTGTGGGTCAAAATGTGGAAATCTTGTGACCAATCTAGCATCCTTAATGTTTGATAGATCTCCATAAAATTTAGTGGGATTGTGGAGGAGATGAAAATTTCAGTTGCATATGATTCTAGTGGCGCCATTCATAATTGGACGGGAATTGTGAGGCAAAATGTAATAGGAGATATAAAAATCCGTATCTCGAATTAAACATGCGACATTTATAGGACACATAGATCACGTTCAATGCTAATATGTACTATAGTATCAGTGGCCTTGACCTATTTTTGTAAAGTCACCAGTCCTGTAAACGTGCAAGATGAGATTTTGCAATGGTCAGGTGCAGCTAGGACATGCACGACAAAGAGAATTGAGCCTCCAGATCAAAATTGCACTTGAGTACATTGTACACAAAAGTCTGCTTGGTGATATACCTTTTGGGTCACCGTGACACAATGATCAGGGAGTTTTGCGCTTGTCCGCGTGTATTGTTCTTCAATATCTCGAAAAGTTATCCGATTTGTTCAAATAACCATGTATGGAAAGCTGGGTGCTGGATTCACATTTTGAATATTATAATGATTTAATCTGAGTTGAAAAATCAAGGTCAGTTGGAATATAGGAGTCACAATGTGAAAATCTTGTGAACGCACCCCACAGTTTCTGAGTTAGGCCTATATTGCTTTTAGGACTTATAGAGTGCAAGTAAATCTGTCGACATCAATGTTGGTAGCGCCAGTATTATGTAATGTATGGGTTAAAATGTAAAAATCGTCTGACCCGTCCAGCGTCCTGAATTTTTGTGGATCTTTATGAAATTTTAATATTAGGATTGTAGAAGAGGTCAAAATCTTGATTGGTTATAATACTGGTGGCGCCGCCTATATTTGACGGAAATCCTGAGTTAAAATGTCTTAAATGATACCAAATGACATACCTAAATAAATTGAAATAGACATGCCAAATTTATAAGATATACAGATTATGCACAATGCTAATATGTTATATTATATCAGTGATCTTGACCTACTCTTGTTAGCTCATCATACCTGTGAATTTAGGAGACATGATTTTGTAATCGCAGGATGTACATTGGGCGTCCAATGGCAAAGAGAATTGAGTCTCCAGAACAATTGCACTTGCGTACAATGTACATAAAACTCCACTTGGTTACCTACTTTTTCGGTCACTGTGACCCAACGATTGTGTGATGTTTGACCTATTTTGTATGATACCAAATGAACCACAAATGTACACCATGTGGAAGTTTGATATTGCACAATGTGGATGACCTTGCTTAATTTCTCAAGGTCACGGGGAGAATGCTTTTTCAGGAAATGGCTTTTGGTGATTATCATCAGCTTATATGTCGGCATTGCACTATGACAGTAGTTCGTCAGGGCCTTGGGCCTCTTGGTAGGTGGTGGTAGTGCTGCAGCGTGAGTACGATAGAACCTAACAATGTGTCTAATATCTATAACTCACCTTCTTGTCACAATTCATAAACATGATTGTGTGTAAAGATGTCACAAACAGTCCCGGTCGTTAACATCGCTTTACGACGACATGTGTATAAAAAGTCACAGTCAGCATCACAAATGCCACGTCTAGGTGACTTGTGTGTAAAAATGTCACAAAGTCACCATCACTGATGGTACTTGTCAACGACTTGCGTGTAAAGATGTCAGACTGACATCACTAATGTCACTTTACGACGACTTGTGCGTAAAGATGTCAGAGTCACATAACTAATGCCACTTAGCGACTTCTGGGTAAAAACAGACCCCATCATTAATTCAACTTTACGACGACTTGTGTGTAAAGGTGTCACAAACAGTCACCATTGCAAATGCCAATCTGCAACGACCTTATTGGCCCATACATTGCAGGGCCCATTATTCATCCAATTTTGCACAAACTAAAATCGCTTTGCTTGATTTCGAAGATTCTTACGATCTTTTAGGAAATCAGTTCTCAGTCATATATGATATCCAGCCGTAAGCTTCACCAGAAAGTGGTACATCTTAACAGATCTATCCATGGAGTACACATAATGCACTTCTTATTAAGATTAGTCAGCATGTATCAGATGACTACCAAAGGGCGCTTCCTGCCTAGGTCAGTGATGCTCCCTGGTGATCTAGGTGCCTAACGCTTATTCCATGTCCTGCATTTTTGACAAAAAGGCCCCACTAAAGTTGAACACAATGATAAAGCTGTCCACCAACTCTCTCCCAACCTGCTATAGAGGGACAAGACTTACTTCATTGCATCAACTTTTTTATATTAGTTTACGGTTGCGGACCAAATTGTGCATCTATTTATTGTTGTAACTTGTCTCCACATCTCTTTTCTTTGTTTTGCGACAGGGATACATATAGGGTTGTGCCCTCTTTCCCAATCGGCTTTTTTCTTAAATATATAAGTTTAAAACTAAGTAGTGCATCTGAGTAATATTTTAACAAGATATAAGCTACAGACTTGTATTTCTGTTAGGCTGTGTGTCTTTGAACTTTTGCGTGCCATCCATCCCCTTTTTTCAAACGTTTCCCAAGTACTTATATGCACATTTAAAACCACATTTCGCCTTTTCAAAAGGTGTATATACCCAGTTAAGTAGCAGCAATGAACTGTATACATATAGCAATTTCAAACATAACTATGAGACATTCAAATACAAAGTTTAAGTCATGTGACAACAAAAATTCATTATACAACTAGAGAAGAAAATTTGCTTTAAAGCAAATCTGTCTGTGTGCCTTCAACAGTTTTAAATATGAACAGATAAAAATTTCAAAGTCCAAGTAACATTGACCTTTGACTTTTAGAGGTCACATATACATTACAAAAATGTGCAGTGTTGCAATACCTACAATTTGAGTCCAACATGATTAAAGTTGGATGAAAATGTACCAAGTTATGGCTGGATAAAACTTTCAAAGGCCCAAACGATCTTGACCTTTGACTTTAAGAGATTACTTCTTATTACAAAAATATGCAGTGTTGCAATACCTACAATTTGAGTTCAACATGATTAAAATCGGATGAAAATTGACCAAGTTATGACTGGATGAATATTTCACCGGTCCATGTGACTTTGCCCATAAGAGGTCACATGTAAATTAGAGAAATGTGCAGTGCCACAATATTTATCGTTTGAGCCCAACATGGTCAAAATCGGATGAAAATTGACCAAGTTATAGCTAGAAGCAAATTTCAAATGGCAAAATTACCTTGATCTTTGACCTTTAGAGGTCACATGAAAATTACAAAAATGTGCAGTGTTACAAACATATGAGCTAAAGCTGGACTGTTTTCCTGTACCTATAATGATTTTGGAGATATTTAAGATTTAAATTTTCAAATAGCCGTAATTTGCATAAACTTCAAAACTGTTCAACCTTTTTTTCAAAAACTCCAGACTTTATGTATGGAAGTACCACAGCCATGCCCGGGGCGGCATGAATGTCCCGCCAGCATAATTTAAGCCACTCCGAAGTTTTTCTACAATGCTCATTCAATCCTGATGTAACCAATTAAGTGTGACAGTGATGGTACAAATCTGTAGTGACCATCACTATCGATCATTTACCCAAATATGAAAGCTCTACCCAGTGTAGCTGGTGAAATAATGTCTCTCCAAAGCTATTCTACAATGCTCAGTCAAGCATGATGTAACCAATGAAGCATGACGGTGATGGTACAAATCTGTAGTGACCATCACATCAACAAAAAACATTTACCCAAACATGAAAACCCTAACCAGTGCAGTTAGTGAAATAACGCCACTCCGAAGTTTTTTGTTGACGGACTGAAGGACGGACGAACGGACGGAAAGTGAGCGCTTAGTCTCGCCAACAGCTTATGCTGGCAAGACAATAATCATGCCAAGTTTGGAGTTTTTACGTAGAATAACTTTTGACTGAAATGTCGGACAAATTTGCCAGTATAGAAAGAAAGAAAGAAAGAAAGAAAGAAAGAAAGAAAGAAAGAAAGAAAGAAAGAAAGAAAGAAAGAAAGAAAGAAAGAAAGAATTCCAAGAAATACAATATGTCTGTGTTGGCACACATACATAATAAAACATTAATATAACACTTCAGAGTACAAAGTGTAGGTTATGTGACCACACACATTCGCAACCTACTACAATACTTGTTTTCCTCTCATGTTCCCATTATGATTAGTTTTCTCTGGCGTTTTCATCATCAAAAATACGCTAGAACTCATGACTGTGGACGGGGGATGTTCTTTCCAGTGATCACTCTGCAATCAATACAGTGATCTATGTCTTTTCTAATGATAGCGTGTCGAGTGGGTTCATCAGATTTTGAATTTGTATCTTAATCTAGAAGTTTCAGATACACGCAGGTGGTGATGTTCACAGCTCAGCAGGGCTGACGACTTAGCCGGCTCATCGTATTACCCATTCCTGGTCAGAGTGCAACTGATTCAATAGCATTCCTTGGTGTAAATTGGCCACAATGCGCCCAACCGACGCCAAGGAAAACTATTGACATGGGCCTACCATCATGAATGGTCTTGCATGCAAATCGCAGCAAAAATGTTTCTAGTAGCAAAAAATTATTAAGGGCAGACAACGATTTACATCCCGGCACTTTGGGCGATTCGAGAGAGAAAGGGTTAAAATTGACTCTCGTCATTTATGTGTCATTAGTACAGACTGCCACAACAACCAACAGTTAAAAAGGTAAAAAGTACTATTCATAAAAAGGCAAAGCGCCATCTGGGTTCCTTGGTGCCTATACTAACTATTCTGAACTTCAAATATCAGAATATATCTATTGTTGTGGCCCTATGCATGCCAGGCCTCCCAAAACGAAAAAAACAAAAACAAAAACAAAAAAACAAAACAAAACAAAACAAAACAAAACAAATACAAAAAAAACAGATGTAAACAAATATTAATTATTTTACAAAAAAAAGAAAAAACATCTTGATGGTGTTAGTCTAGATGACTACATATTACTTTGTGTGAATGTAGCAACAAGGCACTGGTCCACATGGGTTATCCCAGTGTAAGTCATCCTTTGAGTGCCGCCCCTTTGAGACGCCTGATACATAGCTTCTGCAACAAATATTTTTGGGTATATAAATCTCACCAGAACAAAGAGTTCCACTGATACCCATTTGATCCTCTTTGTACTTATTGTTTGGCATGCTAAGCCGTCAGCACTCGCATGAAATTACGACTACCAAAGGCTACTTCCTTGAAGACGTAGGGAGACTTTCATTGTTGTTGCAGATGCTGCCACTTTATACGTCTAAGCTCTTGAATGAATCACCTATGGATATCAGAAACTTGGGCCCGATTAAAATTCGTAGGTGGAAATATGTCAACTGGATAGCATTTAGGTGCTAGTAAATTAAATTCTCACCTATCCAAAATTGACGTCATGGACAAAGCTCAATGTTCATGTGGATAAGCTGTTGAAGATACATAGTACAAATTCTTTTGTTGTTCATTGCATATGACTCAATGATCAAAATTGCACAATGGTACATTTTGTATGTCAGACACATTCACAGCCATTACATAGATAAGGAATGTCATAGCATCTCCTTGAATATAAGAAAGCAATTGTGTGTGACTGAATAACTAATATGGATTTTAAGTATGGTTTTGGCACAGATTTACGAAAGCCATGTGAGGATGAAAATTACATTCGTTATTGCTTGTGCCTGGAGGCTCAAATAACAGGAAAGGAATTCATATGTAAATATGTTATTCTTTCCTGCAAAAGCAATTGCAAGGAAATAAGAGCAGTTGCTGTGGTTTACTGGTCATGTCTCTAATAATGACCATAAGAGTTTCCGGTCAAGTCTTCTACAGAAAAAAATTTGATAAAATTTGAAATTACAGGACTGGTGTGATATATAATGCACATTGGGGATAACAACTTATCGCAGCATTTTCGTGAGATTATTAATGACGGTTTACGTAATCATTCATGTGTCCAATCTATGGACAGTATTGAAGATATTAGTAGAATTTAAGTTTTTCAGAAGTCGAATCTCGTTTCAGGGAATTGAAGTTGGTCCGGGCTGCTGGATGAAGCGATTTATGTGCTGCTCATTTGGAGTTTTCTGGGTCACGAATTTTTGCTATTTTGACTCTGTTTCAGCAGCGCTAGCGCTTGAATATGGGCATCTTCCCGGAAATCTCATGAAGGCCAGGCTTGTAACTGTCATTCAAAATCTAATAGGTGACATGCATGATAGCAGCAATAGCACTTACCGTTTCGTTAGTAAAACTGTTTTTTACTTGTACCAACGAGAAAATTTTGTTTTCAGTTACTTAGTTTGGATTTAAGAATAGCCCCATCTATTTTGTTTTTTACGTTAGAATACATTTTGAACTCCTGTAGACAGCTTCCCAGTCCTGTGTTTACATGTTTCATGGATACTTCTAAGCGTGTAATCAAGAAAAACTATACGAGTTCCTCAGCGTCTTGGTTGAAAGAAAATATTAAACAATGTTTTAAAAAAATGTCTTGTCTTCCTCTGTATTGTAATTAAACTATGTGTTTCCAATGGGAATAAATATATTCAGCCATTTCTCAATAAAAATAGGAGTCTAACAAGGTTGAGTGTTGCCCCCGTTGCTACCTAATATTTATGTAAATACGATAAAACAGAAGTTGGACAAAACTAATATAGAATGTATAATAGTATTCTTGTTAATCATCTTATATACGCTGATGATACGTGTTTCCTTCTCTGTCTGATATATGGGGCCACTCTGTTTGACATATAGGGTACAATTCTAAGATGATTGTATAAACAGATCACCTTGCTTCATATGAACGCTAAGAAAACTGTATCTGTATCTAATGATGCTGACGTGGAATGTTCGATAATTCAGTAATTTTACCAATAGATGTTAGCTTCCTGAAGATTTATTAACAGGGCTATAATATTTATAGATTTAAAGCACATCAACTGAAGTCGAAATTGGTAATGGAAGAGTTAAACATAGCATTATTGTTTGCTTTATGTGTGACACATTTGATTTGTGGTGCTCTTCAGCATGAACTGTCAAGTCTCTGTTATTATGACTGATCTTCGCTATATACTGTTATCAATTGTATATTTGCGTGTACTTTATATACGGAAGTGAAGGAGTCTGAAATAAAATTATCGTATCTGAT
Organism: Hermodice carunculata; assembly: GCA_964020975.1. Lineage (NCBI taxonomy): Eukaryota > Metazoa > Annelida > Polychaeta > Eunicida > Amphinomidae > Hermodice > Hermodice carunculata. The sequence continues at coordinate 32,600,181 of OZ026625.1, read as the reverse complement.
TACTTTTTTCTTTCATTCCTCTTAATATCTGCACTTAGATGAGATTAAAGTAGCCATCAACAACATTTTTACTTTGAATTTGGCTGCAGTTATTTGGTTGAGCACGTAACTAAATATGCTGTAACTTGCAGCACATAACAACATAGAGTGAACAAGACCATGCGTTCTGAGAAACAATATGATACGACGGTGTGGATTTGGAAGCAATATCAAATTATCCTCTCTGGCTAACATATACCTATGCAGTACTGTTGCTGTACTAGCGTATACAATCGTATACATGACAATGGTTTTGAACCATTTCAAGATTTTTATTTTTTAATCAGCTTGCAACTAAATTAAATGTACTAACTGGGGAAGAAGTACTACCTACTCGTCTTACTTTTCAGCTACACGGACAGTTGAAAGGTAACACGGGTACGTTTCATTCGTAGGATACTTGAGAATCCTGCGTACTGTTGAACGTGGTAATTTCTCTGAACTAAATGCACATGCAGGATATGCTCCCGTATATCTGAACTACTTTCTGACGTCACTGACGATTCCAGTTTATCTTGTCTGTTCATCCATATCCCTCATCAATATGTGGGTGTGTGTGTGTTTACAAACACACATCAAATATACATGTAAATAAAATGTATTCGTCCACATGGAGAATTCCAGGAAACCTCGCATGCTGTGTTTGTAAGCACACAATGAAACATCTTACACATTTTGTTCCGTGTTATCCCTGAAAGCGCTATCTGACGAGGAAATGTCAAACTAAACTACCACAGTCTGATCTGCAAAGGGAAACCTTGTCGACTTCCTTTTTATATTATTCGCCATTATGAGCGAAAAAAGGAAACAAACAAAAACATTGTTGGTCCTTACTGTTTCGTGCTGTACATACGGATGATGGCAAATGCCATTTGCGGTTGGTTCTACAAATTCTAACAGCTACTTCGTTCTTCTCATAGTCACCTGGTTCCCATGTCACAGGCCTATGTTTTATTCTGCCAGTGTCTGAAGAACTTCTACGGTTCCCTCGGTATCAGCAGCTATGCAATAATTCACTTTAAAGGGATGGTCAGTCCATAGTCCAGTCCAGGACAGGATAAATTCCACACTTTCACATAGCCAGTTGACTTTCAAAATCACAAGACCCCAAAACAACTTGACCCTAAATTAGTATCTAATGCTTTTAGATGTACTATCTTATACATGTATCACCAATTTTTCACTCTTGTCACAATGCAGTTTCATAGATGCAGCGCATAACATTCTGTCTTTTTCAAAGATTTAGACACAGGGATGAACAAACAGCATAATTAAACCTTAACGATTTTCTACGAGTCAAAGTTGCCCTTGTACCTTGGAGTCCCAGCAGGTGCCATTTAAATCACTACCTAAATGCAAATAACAGACACTAACACAAGAGTAGCAACTAAAACGGTATTCTGCGTACTTCTTGTTGGTCATTAAAGAAACAAAAACACGACACGCAATTCCTTACATAATTGTGAATATAAATCAGAATGTATGAAGGAAAAGACGCTTCAATTGCCTGCCGGTTTAGTATATTTTGGTAACTATCTGAGATGTTAAACTCAAGTAATTTTCAAAGCATTTAAGCAACCTTAAATGCCCAAACCAGATAATATATTCCATACGTGCTAAGTACAGTAAAACCTGTCCGAGTGGGGACATGTGTTTAGTTGGCACTGTTGCCTGGCCCAGCTCCCTATACTTCCCACGTTAATGGACCTGCGCTAAATGGGCACCTGTCTTAAGTGGGTACTTTTGTCCGGTCCCAAGGGCGCCCACTTAACACAGGTTTTATCGTACCTGTTCTCTCTAGTTCAGTGAAATGAACTGAATCCTACATTACCTGTGCAACCTGGTCATAAAATGTGGTGTTTTTGACATTTTTCTGCTTTTTTATGGTACATTTCACGGAAAGGTCATGGATATATCATTTGGATGTTCATAGCGTCTGACGCTTTCACGTCATATTGCAGGCCAGCAACTGTCATTAGTTGGTCGAGCTCTAAGGCAAAGTCAGTATCTCTTATTTGACAGTTCATTTTAATGTTCAGTGCTGATATCTGTGGTACATGCAAGCGCAAACAAGGAGTCTGTGACCTCACTGGTATAATAGCATTAATGAGATAATTTTGCTAATTTCTGTAAGAAGAACTAAACAAATTACTACATATAGTGCGCCGAAACTGCAAAAATCTTAAAGGGGTACTGCGGTGATAATTTACAATTCTTGAGTTGTTTCACATAATAAATGTGAACCAGTATCAGAAAATGCAAACTTTATTCCCAACTGGATGAGCAGATATCAAGTTTTCTTAGATATGTAAATGAGGGGTTGTGATGTCATCTGGACTAACTGCTACAGCTAATGCAATGACAGCCGAGTAAAACTTTAACAAAAACATGGAAACCTGACCAAGTACACATATTCCACTTTTACTATGGATGGAGCAGTGTGTATAGATATAGTCAAATTTACTAAACTGAGATATTTACTCATTTAATGAGGATTAATAAGGAAAGAAAAATGCAGAAATCAATATACACAAGCTAACAGCTCCTGAGGTTGTGTAATCAACTATTGAAGCAGGTGTCAACTAATATACCACTCTGATAAGATCAAAGGGGGTGATTAACACAGTACACAAGTCATTATGATATGCCTGCTAATGTTGTGTATCTCAGCTTGGTGTCCCTCAAGGTTTGTGTATTATATATGGAGGGTAGCCCAGGTGACATCACATATCAGAACACCTACTGGAAATATAAAATAGCTCTAACTAAATACCTGTTTGAGAAAAAATGTTGAAAATTTGTCACATGAACACCTAAAACGACCATTAATGACTAAAAAAGGTAAAAACTTTCACTGCTGTTCCCCTTTAATCTGTAGGATAATGTCAATGTCCAAATATAAAAATTTCTTTATTTCTTTTTGGGGGGCGGGGGTGGGGTGGGGAGCGGTGTCGTCACGAAGTTCGACTAGGGCTCTGGGCCATCAAATAGTGTTTGGGATGTGGGAGTTTGTTGATCTGTGGGAGTATGTAAGGTACTTCAAAGTATGAGCGCATATATTACAACCGTCTTTATTTGCACGCCAGTACAACAAAACACTTCTCTGAATTTAGCCCAAATTGATAAATTGAGTCGATATTGTGTCATTAAGACTTAGCAGCGACCCCATGACTGGTTCAGACAACCTTATGGACCTATAAAATGTTTGATTATATTTATAACTGCAATTATATCTGTCTTTGAAGTTTCCTGTATGACCGACCTATGTTTGCTGATATGAATCCATATCATAGCATACACGTCAAACGCTGGTCACCTCTATGAAACCTTTGCACATTCTGAAAAGTTCAAAGGTTAATTTTCTGAACCGGACTGTTTTATGATGTAATGGGAAAAAGATTAAATAATCGGGACACAGTCACCACTTAATATCTATACTGCCTGCTAAATTAAAGTTGCTGACTGAAACATTTACTACACAATGGGAAAAGCGTAATAATAATTTGTGGTTCGGAAAAAAAGGCTGGTGCGTGGGCGGCCAAGTGTTTTTTTTTTTGGCATTTGTTTATATCACCTTACTGCAGCTTGTAGCTTTGCACATCTGCTACTGAGGGTGACAAAGAGCTAACTATAAATGGGAAAAAATATTGTTCTAAAATAAATGCACCAAGGAGAGACGAGAATAGATTGATAATTATTAATGATTGTTTTTAATTTACTCACTCCTTCACCTACTTCTTCTCACAGGTCTTTTTATTCATGCGAGCATCAACCGAACCATCTCTAGGCAGATGAAACGGTTTTCGTAGGCGCCAAAACGCGCCGAAAAAAGCTGCTGCATATAAAAGTTTGGGACTGAAAGAGTTAAGGAAGCTCTGCACGCGGATTTCAATTCCTGTCATTGCTTGCCATTAAAAGATCACTGTGATTTTTTTTATGAATTTTAAGTCTATCGTAGGACGCTATATATGTAACACAGGCTTTTTCAGCCTGGCCATTTATCATGGGTATTTAGTGCTTGCAAGCAAAACTGGTTGCGGAGTCCAGACCCTTAATGTATTTTTCATGACGGTTTTATGTCTCAATATAATATTTATGCTACATTCATCCATTTGTATATTTTGTATGTAACATTGTATAATTTATAAAAGGAAATCTGAACGCTATATACAACAAATACTTGTCTGGTTTCTATATAGCCAATGTACGATAACTTCATATGACATAAAAGTAACTATACGATCATTAATAAGAATAAGAATAAGAATAAGAAGAAGAAGAAGAAGAAGAAGAAGAAGAAGAAGAAGAAGAAGAAGAAGAAGAAGAAGAAGAAGAAGAAGAAGAAGAAGAAGAAGAAGAAGAAGAAGAAGAAGAAGAAGAAGAAGAAGAAGAAGAAGAAGAAGAAGAAGAAGAAGAAGAAGAAGAAGAAAACCCGTGGTATAAATGTTTGATTGTTGTAACATAATGTGTGTCTGCTAAGATGTGCACGAACCCTCGTCCTTTACTATCAAAGTAACCCTTTCGCCGCATCACCAAAGCTGCATTCTACGTCCTGGTCATTGCAAAAGCGTTAATTCCATTTACTGTATTGAAATTGGAATTGTATAATGAGGTACTAAATTGCACGCGGACGGTCAAGACGCTGTTGACATTCGGTACATGTAATAAAAATAATGGAGATCAATATTATTTCATAGCGGTTGTATTGCCAAAATTGTATAGAAGTTCTGGTTTATTAACCTGTGTAACGTGTTATATTGCTTGGTGATATATTTAGTACCTTGTATTCTGCAAATACCGGTTGTAATTACGCTGCCAAGGATGATATATACGAGCACCAGGATTGCAAAAAGAAAAAAAAAATAATAAAGATACATATTTACACTTACCAATAAACTGTATGCCATATTTCCTTGTCCCCTGAAGCCCATGTAGTCACGTGATTTATAGTTGGTCCTGCAACCGAGAAGTGTATCATTTCAGCGAGCGCATTATATAATATAAGAATGTTGATTAATCAGAATTGCACTTGATGCAGCCTTATTACCCACCAATATAACTCTTGGCAATTTCCTCCTTTGCCGATGATTGTTGAACTCAGGGGATTTCACAAGGTCAAGGTGTTTTAGTCCCTGTGATCTCCCGCACGAAATTAAACAGAGTAAACTGTTTGCAAAGTTTGCAGAATCGTTTGGAGCATTCCAAGATGTCCCGTGCCAGGTGACGCTATTGGTGTCACAGCGTGAATCAGACAGAGTGTATATGACACAATATTTGGATCAACAATTGTCCAATTAACCCGAGCACCACCTGACAAACACCTGTCGCGTGGCCACAGGTTAGCGTAGATAGAGCTGGCACTGGCCTTATCAGCGACTGACATCACCCCGTCTGAGCCCTCATATCTCTGTGTCCACACTCTGGGCGGTGCTCGAAGTTAGATTAAATTGGATCAACGAGCCGCCATGTTGACTGCTAAATACCTGACAAGCTGACGACTTTGCGTTAAATCCAAGCCATTTGTCATTGACAGCCCCCGCTGTCTGGCATACCTTGGGTTTTCCTAAGATAATGAGGTCATAGAGACAAGTGATTTGCTTAATGGATTTTTCACCAGTCTGTGCCACTGTTGATAAAACTGAAAAGGCAAGGGAGTATATCGGATTGATCGACAAGTAAGGAAAATGGATATTTATATATAAAAAACAATATGAATTTCATGTTGCTGCATTTCAAGTTGATAGTTCAGAATAAAAAGTTGGCCAGTATAAAATCCATATTGTTTGACTACAGCATGCATGATGAGGATCCGGAGTACAAACGTATTGTGCACTGCCATTATGCCTGTCATATTGTATTTTGATCGATAGACCTACGCTTGCTTCCTGTACATTATCGATTTTGTGACAGAACGTGTCTCTATTTTTGTCTTTAAAAAGGTTGACCAGACATAAGGCTGAACTAAATATGGATAGGGATCCTCATATGTGATATAATACACACACACACTCTGACTGTCTTCTCTCTCTCTCTCTCTCTCTCTCTCTCTCTCTCTCTCTCTCTCTCTCTCTCTCTCTCTCTCTCTCTCTCTCTCTCTCTCTCTCTCTCTCTCTCTCTCTCTCTCTCTCTCTCTATATATATATATATCAACATACATATATATTTATATGTTGAGGGAGGGAGACAGATTGTGTGTGTTTGTCCTTTGAAAGATACTAAATAATCTATGTGTATCAATGTATATGTTTGACATGGTGAAAAAGTTAAACATATTTCAACATTATTATATCCAACCTTATTGTGTCACGGCATCCGACAGATGTCTTCCACTGTTATTCTGCTGTGGTCTGCATTGATAAATGAGCATTCTTTGTCGACACCTGGTGGTGACATGTCGCATTGGAAAGAGACATAGGTGATTGTGCTGCGAATGGTGTTCAAGTTACCTTTGCTTAAAGTGATTCAGTAAGTTGTGCCGTCTACCTAAAGTTCAGTTCGGAAGCAAATTTGGTTCAATTTTTTTAGCCCAGCTGAGTGGATGGACCGTCGTCCGTCCACAACTCACATTTTTGACTTCTTATCCAACCAGATTCACTCCAATCTTGGTTGGAATGTACTTTGGGTGGGTTTCTTCATAGTTTGTTCTCTTGGACACGCTCTAGTAATTTTTACATTTTTATGATTTTGTTTTCTTTTTTGGAGCAAATCTTCATTTTTTTTCTCCGATACCGCTCACCTAACCGCTTTGATACCACACAGGAACACTTCTTGGGATATTTAGTTCTTAATTTGTTCACCAGGTGAGGCTGCAATTTTTTAACTTTAAAACTATAAACTGTATTTGAGCAAGGAACTCCATGTTGTAGAGAGTGATCGTCCTCTATGTAGGCCACATTTAGACAGAATTTGGGTGATTTTGAGCCTATCGGCAAGGTCACTGGGACTCTTATGCAAAGTGTATAGCTCAGTTGAGAACTTGAGAACTATTACAGACAGGACTCTGAAATTGCATATTGCTGCGGTTCTCTATGCAGGCCACATTAAGCCAGTGCATGAGTGACCTTGTCTTCATTCCCAAGGTCACAGAGTCACATTTGTGAATTTTGTTTACTTGATAACTGAAAACTATTTGTGCTTAGGCAGTGATGTTAATATAATGGTGATACTGTGTGACAGCAGTAGTATATGTACTTGGGGGTACTGGAACACGGGGGATGGAGACCGCAAAAAGCCTTTAAAACCTCGGGGCGTCCTCACATCAGTTGCCGTAGGTTGTCATCCCAGTATACACTTGGGGGTACTGGAACACGGGGATGGAGACCGCAAAAAAACTTTAAAACCTCGGGGCGTCCTCCCATCAGTTGCCGTAGGTTGTCATCCCAGTACCTGCTAAGGGTTTTATGTAGTCCAGTGGTTAATCTCGTGGGGCCCAAAATAAGTTCCCTTAACTGATGAATTTATGAAAGTATCACCACCAGTCATCAGGGAATTATGTATGACCTTCCTCGAGCGTGTCTTGAAGTGCCTCAGCCCGCCTGCTTTCACGCGTGTGGCGACCCAACACTCAAGTCCGGATCCCCCGGTATTTCATATAATAAAAATTGGTTATATATATATATATATAGCAAAAAGCAGGGAGAATCAGTAATATTTTGTACTATTCTGCTATTATGTGTCTTTGGGGATGTGTAGACACATGGAGGACCGGTTATTGTAACTCTTGTGAATAAAGATTATTTTCAATAAATGTTGTATACAGTAAAACGCAAGATTCCTCACTATAAAACACTTGTGAAAAGTTCACTTTTGAATTCATGATCTAAACATGAACGTTAGCATCAGAAGCTGCTGGTCACATATTTAAGATGAGTCCACCGGTGTGACACAAATAAAATTATTGACCACAATTTTAACAATAAAAACAGTTGTATACTTCAATTTAAAGGTCTGGAATAACGACAATTCCCTTAATGTTCACAATATTAATGGCAGGTAGACAACCTGCTTTAGCTTTGCAGGCAAAACTGATGTGGAAGACTATATTTAACACGCTCTGTCCTCATATCACCTTGCCAAAAAATGTGGAAGACTATATTTAACACGCTCTGTCCTCGTATCACCTTGCCAAAAGTGTATCTCCTTGGTGCTTCGTACGGTACAAGTTCCTGGTCTTGTCAGTCGCAATGAAAATAAGGTTGAACTTCACCTTGATCATATTTATTACCTCCACTTGTATACGCATTACATTTAGCGACTTCACGGGTCGCCTAAGTGCTTTTTATGTGGTTGCTTCAATTGGCAAGTTCCTGGTCTTGTAAGTCGCAATAAAAATAAGGTTGAATTTTTCTCCACCTTGATCATGTTTCTTACTTGCATTTAGCGACTTCAAGACTATTTCTGGACCACCACAAAATTTTGGTATCCAGTACATTGTCAGCTAGGTTTAACACAGAAAAAATCCATTGAGGTAACACCTGGTAGACTAAAATTTATACTGCATAGTGTCAAGCAGAGTTGATCGCGACGCGATAGGAAACTGATGATCGGCAATAAACAATGTGCATTTAATTGTTCAAATTCAATGCTAAATGCACAATCCGATTGAGACAAAAAGCATGTCTTGCGGATTGACATATATATATATATGTATACATTCTCTCCCGTATCATGCAAAGTTCATACCCGTCTTTTCACGACGATAACGTTTAAATAAAAGATAACAAAAATGATGTAAAATGCTCAATCCTATTGAGACATAAAGCATGTCTTGCGGATTGACATATATATATATACATACATATATATGTATACATTCTCTCCCGTATCATGCAAAGTTCATACCCGTCGTTTCACGATGATAACGTTTAAATAAAAGATACAAAAATAATGTAAAATGCACAATCCGATTGAGACATAAAGCACGTCTTGCGGATTGACATATATATATATATATATATACAAATGACTTTTGGCCAGTCTGCTTTAGCTTTGCCGGCAAAACTGATGTGGAAGACTATATTTAACACGCTCTGTCCTCATATCACCTTGCCAAAAATGTATCTCCTTGGTGCTTCGTACGGTACAAGTTCCTGGTGTTGTCAGTCGCAATAAAAATAAGGTTGAACTTTACCTTGATCACATTTCTTACCTCCACCTGCATACGCATTACATTTAGCGACTTCACGAGTCGCCTTAGTGCTTTTTATAGTGTGTGCTCATGGTTGCTTCCTAAATTGGCAAGTCCTTGGTCTTGAAAGTCGCAATCAAAATAAGGCTGAATTTTTCTCCACCTTGATCCTGTTTCTTACTTGCATTTAGCGACTTCAAGACTATTTCTGGACCACCACAAAATTTGGCATCTAGTACATTGTCACGTTGGTTTAACACATATTTGCATTTTTGTCTTTTGGATATATATAACATGCAGAGATAGATACAGTATTGACAACAGAATACATGAAATATAACTGCGGTAACAATATTAAATTGTCAGGTCAATGATTTTTTGCAGGTAATTTCCACGATAATTATCATACAAGCTTGTTTGTTTTTCACTTATTCTGTTTAACATTTATTGTTTTTACGGGTCGCACGGTATGTAGATTTTTTTAAAAATCGGTTTTACCAAAAAAAAAAAATGCTTTACTGTGGCGTTATATCAGTAGCTGTTGTGAATGTAAGAAGGCACACGAACGTCGTGGTGGATGTGTCGAGGGGTCTTGGGGAACTATAGCGGGGACGAGTCAGTTATGTCGTCCCCTCGATTAACAACGCTGACTCCGCCCTAAGTTCCTTACCAGTTTTCACCACGTACAATTCCCAACTTTTGCGACAATTTTCTCATGTGTATGTAAGAAACGGCTAGTCTCAGGAAAATTGGAAGTTCAAATGCACAACTCGCATTACCTAGCGTTTATTCATAATCGTTTACTTGGAAATAGCTAGCGCAGATATATGTAGACGGGGATCGAAAACGAAGCATTGTGGAGCTGCCATTTACTGTTTTATATTTTTAATTTTTTCTTTTCTGAATTTCTTAGCAAATTTTTAGAGGTGGATACAACATCTTCTTGGGTGGAGTTTGTTAGAGGCGCGTACAATCCCAACATTTGCTATAGTTGTATCGTGTGTATGTACATAAGAAACGGCTAGTCTCAGGAAAATTTAACGTTCAAATTCATAAGTCGTATTACCCAGGGATTATTGGTAATTTTCATCATTTACTTGGAAATAGTTAGCTCAGATATATGTGGGCGCGGATTGAAAACGAAAGGTTTGAGAAGTTGGCAGATTTTGGGTCTTTTTTCGTTTCTCTTCTGCATTCCTTACCAAATTTGGCAGAGCCGGATACGTCATCTTATTGGTGGGACTTGCCAGAGGGGTGTAAGGTAAGTGTGATTTCATTGGATCATGTACTGCTTGTGGAGCCCAACAACCACTTTTCGTCCCTTTACTTTCATTTTGAAATGTTCCAGATACATTATAAAAGACGGCGCACTTCGAAGCGCCTTCACTTGTTGAACAGTTGACAACACAAGAAGAACGAACTCTCCGAAATATCCACAGTCGACTTGCATCAGTCGTTGCAGTAACTTGGTAAGTTTGCACGTTGTAAAAGTTTTGAATTAATTTATCTCTGAGTGTGCATGGCAGTTTTTTTTTTTTTTTTTTTTTGTGAGCATGTTATGTAAATTCGATTCCACTTTGTTTCAGATATTTGATGGACCAGCGAATGAATTGCGTGGTGCAAACGGCTATGGCTGAATAGTGTGAGTATACTTTAACACATTATTTGCCGAATTACTTCATTGTATTGGCTAGGTAAATTTCATATCATTTTGTTCTGATTTAACAGTATTGTGGCACTTACTTTTAGGTTTCTGTCTTTGTTTCAGGTTGGGGGATCCGTTGAATCTCGTTCAATAAGCAAATGTAATATGTATAATCTTCTGGATGTTTTCTGAGATTTAAATGCAGGTTTCATGTTAAGTACCAACTTGGTGATAATTAGAGGGAGATTGCTTGATAGTCAAGGAAAAAATTTCAATGTGAACATATCAAAGTTCACAGGACCCGGTCAAAATTCGTTGGCGAACAAGTACATTACTTCGCTAAATGGTCGGATAGATTTTTTCCATTTTGGTAATAAGTTTAGCCTCACTAAACGTGGTAATTTCGTTTTTTATTTGACTAAAGAAATTAAAAAAACTTTGCTTGATATTCACATTTTGTTGCAAAGACTAGCCGTTGTTGTTGAATTGTTGATGAAAGAAAAAGTTTGGAAAGTTGTGTATGGAATAAATAACGTACAATTGAGTGGTGCTGGTATCAAGCGCGGTTGGGAGCTATTAAAACAAGTGTGTAGCACATTTTTAAGAAAGTTCAAGGAGTTTGAATTATGTCAGTTTAGTAATGATCTGGTTAAAGTTTTTACTGATATTTCTGTCACCAATACACAATATTTATATATAAGATTAAAACTACCTACTAGAGGGCTACTCAAGATAATACCTAGTGGGAAATACACCGTGATAACTTCATCTATAGCAAATATTCCTTTTTGGGAGGATTTGATCAAAGAACTAAAATGATTTCCAAAATATTAGATTGTTTTGTTTCAATGCTTGAAAAAAATTACATACATAGAACAAATTACGCGCTCACAACAAAATTAGGAAAAAGACAATTAGTGGACATCATTGGACAGACTGAAGCATCTTCAAAATGTCAAGAATTACTAAAAGTAAATTTAACTACATTCTTAAAACTCATGAATTCAGAATTTCGTAAGATATTATATAACAAAGGCAGCTTTACTGAACACCAGCTAAACTCGGTCTGCTCAACCTTAAGTGCCTACTTGCAGGTCGGGATACGAATTCAGTACGATGCTAAATCGCCAATATATTTTGGCGTCGAAAACCCAGAGGTAACTGTTATGTTAATTTTAAAAAGTCTGAAATTAGCTGATTGGTCAGTTAAAGATCTGGCACCGGCTAGTCCAAGAAAACGACTTTCAACCGAGAGCATTAGCGAAGATGACGACGTTTTTCTGTCGGACAGTGCACCAGCCAAAAGGCCGCGAAAAAACACGCCAGAACCGGCGCAATGTTTGTCCATGCCGGCAACCTTGCCAGCGGCTGTTCCCACTTCAATTGAAGCCGCTGATCCGTCTTCGTCTAAAGAAGCTATAAATAACTCAGCGCATCGTGTCCATGAAACCGATTGCAATTCTGCTGAGATTAAGCGGCAAATCAACAAAATATTGATGACTCATGTAGGCTGGTTACACAAACAAAATAAAATGTTATTGGCGAACATAGATTGGCTGCAAAAACATATAGATTGGGTAGAAAAACAGGACGAGTGGCTCCAAAAGCTGGATAACTCACTTTTTAAACAGACGACTGATTGTCTGTTATGTCCGAGACACTGTCTCAGTATTTTGTCAAAAAGCACAGTAGCCCCTGTAGGAAGGAAAACCAAGCCAAAAGAATAAACATAATTACATTTGTTGTTGTACAAGAAATGATAACGGGCATCAATTAACAAGATATAGAAAGGTAAGTAATATCGATTTGTGTCTTATTCAGATATTGTTGCTTGTCTCGTGTTTCCGTGTGTTAATCAGCCTTTTTTAATTTGCAGAATGGAAACTAAGAAACTTGAAAACACAGTGGAAAGTACCCAATTCAGGCTTGCCTCGCACTAGGAAAAAGGTCAGTTGCATACGCTATATCGCTCAATTATTTATGTTTGTCGTGCTGAGTTAGTTGATGGTGTAGACGAACGGGAATGTTGCTGTGACACAGGAGTATCCAGCTCGGGGAAGGTCTTCTGCGCTTGGATGTGTTTGTAAATACGACTTTTGTGACACGTTGTGTAATTGGTGTTCGAGTTATTTCCGTCAGTAGACATGCGCTGGAGGGGATATAAGACTGCTTTGAAAGAGTCGGTGCTTGAGTACTGCTATGTGCCCCCGAAATCTCTTAGACGCGATTTAGACCTATTTTTGAGTCATACGTTCAAGCCAATAGTTAAAACTGTACGGAATATGTTGCTGAAGTGTCCCTCCTTAAAATGTCAACTTAGTGTCTTGGTTAAACTGGGTAAGGTGGTCTACCCGGACCTAAAATTCATTACAATTGAACCATGGTTTACCACTTCTATTGTTCACATCCTCTCCAGAAATCGGTTAAGGCTGGCAGCAAGCATAAAGACATTGATGCGACAAATAATAGCGTCGTATGATTCATTTATTCAAAGAGGTTCAGGGTGGGTTTTAACTCGCATATTGGAGCTGAGACTAAAATTGAATAAGACTATTCTATTCAGTGGCGGCTGCTGCGAAATGTCTCTACCCAAGTACATAGCTGATAAAAAGGCATGCGTCAGTGTAAACGCGACAGATAAAAAATGTTTCATTAGTTCCGTTCTGGCAGCGGTATTTCCTGTGAAGGATAATCCTCACAGATGGCGTCACTATTCAAAGCATTTAGACAAACTAAATTTAAAAGGCATCACTTTTCCCGTGAATGTGCGTGGTATAAGACGTTTTGAAATGCAGAATGACATTTCAATTAATGTGTTTGCTTATGATAAAATAGTGTACCCATATTACGTGACAGAGTACAGAGACAAGAGATTTCATGTTAATTTACTGCTTTATAAAAGTCATTTCTATTGTATTAAGAACTTATCGGCCTTGATATGTCGCCAAGGTCAAAAGAATAAGCGCAATAAAGTTCACATATGTAGCTTCTGCCTTTGTACATTCTGCACTTCGGAAAGACTCCAGTTACATAGTCAGCTATGTTCCGCGCAAGGCCAGGTCTATGAACTTCCCGTCAGAGGGACACAATTGATGTTTTCAAATTATTCTAAGCAAATTATGTCTCCTTTCGTGATATATGCAGATTTCGAAGCTGTCAATTCCAAGTCGATACGACCATTTCGGCAGGCTACAAAAACTTTAAGCCAAAGATCTCATCACCCTGCCAGTTTTTGCATGTTGAGAGTCAGCGTAGCAGACGAGCTGAATAGTGGGCTTATATTATACCGTGGTAAAGACTGCGTTAAGCGGTTTTATAAATGCTTGAGAGATCAGGAGCGTTATATATTCAAAACTTTGTGTACGCGTTACAAACCAATGCTCTGGGACGCGGCAGCTAAACATAAATTTGCTTTAGAATATAAATGTTACATTTGCGGGAAGCATTTAAAGTCGGGCTGCAGGGATCATTGTCATTTGACGGGAATTTACCGTGGCTTAACATGCAATGCATGCAATCTTACCTACGCCAGTTTAAATAACATAAAAATTCCTGTAGTGATTCATAATGCATCAAATTACGATTTGCACTTTCTGATTAGTGAAATGGAGCGATTGTGCGAAAAACAGATCAAAGTAATTCCGAAAAATTCTGAAAAATACTTAGCATTACAAATAGGAGACTTCCTATTTATTGACTCTTACCAGTTTATGGATGCCAGTCTGGGGGAGCTGGCGAAAAACCTTATGGATAAAGGAGTAAATGCCTTCAGACTAACCAGAAAGTATTTTCCAAATGTGGAACAAATGAAATTAATTACGAAAAAGGGAATATTTTGTTACGATTATTTAGATTGTTTTGAAAAGTTAAACGAAAATTCCCTACCACCGAAAGAACAATTTTTCAATAAATTAACAAACAGTCATATTTCCGAAGATGATTACACCCACGCAAAAACAGTTTGGAGTACTTTTAATTGCAAAACCTTGGGAGATTATCATGATGTCTACCTGAAATCTGATGTACTGTTGTTGTCTGATATTTTTGAGAACTTTAGGGAAACCTGCATGCGGTATTATGGATTAGACCCGTCAAAGTACTTTAGTTCACCACAGTTGAGTTGGGATGCGTGTCTTAAAATGACAAAAGTAAAATTAGATCTTCTGTGCGATATTGATCAATACAACTTGGTGGAATCTGCAATAAAGGGGGGTATTTCTTCTGTGACAACTAGGTATAGTGAAGCCAATAATCCCTACAGCGAAAAATATGACCCGTCAAAAGAAAATAGTTACATATTGTACACCGACTGTACTGCCTTGTACAGCTACTGCATGAAGCAGCCGTTGGGTGTTGGGAACTTCCGATGGCTGTCGAAGAAAGAGATCGAACAATTGAATTTAATTAAGGTGCCCGACGAGTCTAAAATAGGATACATTCTGGAAGTAGATCTCGAATATCCACCATCACTGCACGATGCGCATAACTGCTATCCTTTGGCGCCAGAAAAAATACGAGTGTCTACTGACATGCTTTCTCCAGCAGCAAAACGAATATGTGCCAAATTAAAATTGAAATTCAGCACAAATTCTCTGAAATTAATTCCCAACTTGCACGATAAAACGAAGTACGTCGTTCATTATCGTAATTTGAAATTGTATCTTGAATTAGGACTCCGACTCAAGACTATCTACAGAGTACTCGCGTTTCATCAAAGTCCTTGGATGCGTCCTTATATAGATTTTAATATGCTCATGAGGCAGAAATCAACGAATGATTTTGAATCTAATTTCTTTAAGCTCATGTCGAATAGTGCTTACGGGAAAACCTTAGAGAATGTCAAAAAGAGAATAAATGTGCGCCTGGTGAACAGTCCAGCGACATTTAAAACCTTGTCATCAAAACCAACGTTTCATTCCAGCAAAATAATTAACAAAAATTTAGTAGGAGTCCAAATGAAACATTCTGAAGTCTGTTTAAACAAACCTATTTATGTTGGATTGTGCATACTGGAGTTAAGCAAGCTCAAAATGTACGAATTCCATTACAAATGCATATACCCCAAATATGGCAATCGCGTAAAATTGTTGTATACCGATACGGATTCTCTTATGTACCACATCAAAACACACGATATCTATCGAGATCTCACAGAAATGAAAAGATATTTCGACTTTTCGAACTACCCTAAAGATCATTTTTTATATGATGACCGCCATAGAAAGAAGCCGGGATTGTTTAAAGACGAAACAGCAGGTGTTCCGCTAATCGAGTTTTGTGGTTTGAAGTCAAAGATGTACTCATTTAAAACTTTTGATGATAAACTAACGAAAAAAGCCAAAGGTGTACCACAATCTACTATGAAACAAATATCCCATGAAAACTACATAAATTGTTTGAAGACTGTGATGTTGATGGAACACGAATTTCATGCCATTCAGAGTAAAAATCACCATTTATATACCGTCCACAGAAAGAAATTGACCTTAAGTGCTTTTGATGACAAAAGATATTTGTTAGACGACAATATAAATACGCTAGCCTATGGTCATTATAGAATAAGGAGAAAAAGAGCTTTTGATGAAAAAGATAATGCGTCACGGAAGGAAAGGAAAATTGGCATCTTGACATGATGAATGGAGAGAGATTATATTGCCTGTGGAAACCTTCCTGTGAATGCGGCTGCACAGCGTCCCAGAGGAGCAGCTGGCAGCCAACCCTCATATTTTGCTGTGAATAAGACACTAACGTGTAGGTGTGTGGGTAAACCGTGTTGGATACACAACCGTACCATACCATGGGCAAGTCTTCAAAACAAGGCGCAAGTGCTAGGAAATCTGGTAAAAGACTGAGAATGAAAATTGGAAAGCGGTATAGGGTTGACGTCTCGGCTTTTAACGGTCAAGTTTATCTTCACTTAACAGATTCAAATAAGGGTAAATCAGTTAGCTTGTCGAAAAAAAATTTTGTCAGGTTTTTGAAACAAGTTGATCAATTACAAACCCTGATTCATTCTTGCGAAAAACAAAATAAGTTACAAAAACTTAATGCGCGTGACTCTTCTTCAGAGAATACCTCCGATTCTGGTTCTGACACAGGAACTGATAACGAAGAAAAATGAGCTTATATGTTGCCGTCGAGGGCGTAGTAGCTGCAGGGAAAACTACTTTGTTAAGGCAGTTATCATCGAAATTAAATTCATCAGGAAATATGTATTACATACTAGAACCGGTATCATCATTTATGTCTTATAAAACGCATAATCCGCTCCAACTCCTCTATGCAAATCCAGGAAAATATGCGGCTATTGTTCAGGCATATTTTTCCAGAACCGTGAAAGAATATTACCAAAAAGAGTTTCAAAAAGCAAAACATGCTAATATAATAATTTCAGAACGTTCTCCCGACTCGGGTATTGTGTTTGTACGCACTTTATACGAGTCAGGTCACATTACCGACTTTGCCCATGATTTTTTATTAGACGAATATTCCCGCCAAGAACTTAGGAAACCGGATAGGGTGTTCTATATTAATACTCCTCTACACGTGTGTGAACAGCGTATACAAAATAGAGCCAGACCCGGTGAACTGCCTTGTGATCGGGAACACCTGAGAGTACTCGCAAGAAATTATTTAGACTATATCCACTCATTTCAGCTGGCAAAAAGCCACCAGGCAGTTCATATCACTGACAAGACAAGCTTAGGTGAGCTTGAGTATGAACTAACGAAATTTATTAATTTCCTGTGATGCCACAAACAGGGTGTCAGTCTTGCTCCGAACCAGGAAGACAAGCTTAAGTAGAGACTAGCAAAGCTTGTAAATCTCCTATGATGAGATGAACTCTAATAGCGGTAGCGACGCAAGTTCTGACAGTTGGAGCAAGACCAGGAAAGTTTGCATCTGGTGCCGAAGGTACGCTGACCTAGTGCCAAACAAAAAATATTGTATTAGTTGCAAAGCTAAATGTTTTAGGGAGTGTGTTCGCTGCCATAGACCATTTCCTGACGCTAAGTATTTCTCGGAAAACAAAACGAGGTGCAATTCTTGTTCAAAAAAATACGTTAAAGAACGGGTCAAACGGAACAGCAAAGTTACTTCCAATATGGTAGATCTTATCAGTAAAGATCTGGAGTTGAGCGACGTTTCTAGCGAAGACTCCTTTGCGTCAGAGCCACAGAGAAAACGAAATAAGAACACTGCTGTTGGCGAAACCACAGATGTAGAGGAAGATAAACAGCCAAAAGATAAAAGCGGAAATATGATAGTAGTGCCAGGAAAGAAACGCTCCGCCAAACCGAAAGGAGTTAAAAATGGCGATGCTCCTTCCCCCAAGAAGCAACAGCGGGGGCGACCTCGCAAAGCTGCTGTGAAAAGCTTAGACGAACGGATACACGATCTCCTCACAGAATGGCTGGCCTTGAAACGCGAAGAAGGCGGTAATGATAGGAATAGGGTCGGGTTTATGCCGGTATTTTTTCGTTAACTGTGCTAAATGGGTCAAACAACAAACGTCGAAAATTTTCAGTGTCAGGTTTATTGTTGCATCATCCCTGATGATTTACCAGACAATTCGGTTAAGGTAAAAAGAAGAAAATGCTGTTTTCCTTGGCTTGCCTCTTGTTTTGCAAAAAACAATAACGATGGTAAGACGTCAAGCACCACCTGCAAGGTTAGAAAGAATTCTAAAACAAATATACTATGATCCCTCGCACCCAGCTAGTTTTAGCACTGCACGCGACTTGTACACTTACGTAAAAAAAATAAGAAAAAGGGCCACATTTCACGACGTTCAAGATTGGCTTTATAAGCAAAACCCTTACACGTTACATCGACGAATTGTTAAACGCTTTCCTAGACGAAAGGTGCTTTCTAGGGGTATTGATTATCAGTGGCAGACCGACTTGGTAGTTTTGGATCAAATTTCAAAGGAAAATAGCGGAGTGAAGTATTTGCTGACCGCAATTGATACATTTTCAAGGTTTGCTTTTGCCGTTCCTATAAAAAGCAAGACAGGAAAAGCTGTTGTTAAAGCGTTTGAACAAATATTCAAATACAGTAAGCGTAAACCAATTAAGATTTCTTCAGATTCAGGCACTGAATTTTTGTCAACCGATTTCCAAAATTTCTGTAAGAAACACAGGATTGTACATTTTGTCACTTATCAGGATGTCAAGCAACAAATAGTTGAAAGATGGCATCGCACTTTGAAAGAAAGCATGTGGAAATATTTCACAGCCAATAATACACTTAGGTATGTGGACGTCCTTCCACTTTTAGTATTCAGGTATAACACGAGAAAGCACCGTATCTTAGGCTGTTCGCCACAAAGTGTCAACAAATCTAATGAAAAACTGATTTGGGAAAGACTGTATGAGACATACTTACACGAAGCCCAGAAGGCATTCAAATTTGACATTAACGATACCGTCAGAATTCAAAAAAAGAAAAACATATTTGAAAAAGGCTACGTTCAATCCTGGAGTAAAGAGATTTTCGTCATCGCTGACCGGTTATTTACAAATCCTCCTACGTACATTTTAAAAGATAGAAATCAAGAGATCATCAAAGGCACGTTTTATGAACCAGAACTAACTAAAGTAATTATCAATGACTAGTCAAGATATGATGGAGCATCCCGTGACCTCGTTTGATGCGCGTTTACAACATCCCTTTAATATGATTGTAGCAGGGCCTTCGCAATGTGGTAAGAGCACTTTTGTTTTAAATCTATTAAAACAGTCCGAAAGATTGATAAGCTGTAATTATGATTATATCGTGGTGTTTAGCGGATCAACAGAAACGCTATTTCAACAACTGGTTGGGACGTTGCCAAATACAAATATAAAATTTGTGCAAGGGCTACCCGATGATATAGATGAATATATCCTGCCAAATCATGCGGGCTTGTTTTTATTCGATGATCTCCAAAGGCAAGCCTCTACTGAGGATATAATAGGCGACATTTTTACCAAGAGAGGGCACCACGAAAACCTGAGTGTGTGTCTGATTCTTCAAAACCTGTTTCACGAAGGTAAAGAAAGACGCACATGCCAAAGGTCTTGTCATTATATGATACTCTTCCAAAATCCGTTGGATAACAGTATCACTTACATAATAGCGTCGCGCCTAGATCCCGTCAGAAAAAAAGCGTTAGCCACTCTCTTAACTAGCGTTTTGCGCACACATCGTTATATCTTAATCGACGGAAAGCAAGACACTCCTCCTCAGGCTAGGTTAAGAACTGACATCTTTAATAACTACCAGAGGTGTTTCTATCTTTCATAATAGTAACAAACCCGCTGTGATGGGTCGGAGAAATCGGGTAGACGAAACAGGCATGATGACAGGCAAGTCTGTTTTAAAGAGGAAAGATTTTTTGGGTTTACTTGTTCGCAACAAAAACAATAAAAAGCGCAGGAATGCTCTTGTAGACATTGCAGACACCTCTGAAATTAAGGCTGTGTGTGAAATCATATTGAATCTTCTTCACGGCAACGTTCCCATAACCAAATGTGTTCACAAACAATGTAAAAGGTACAGAACTGTTTTGAGAAGCTTAGCCGACAACAAAACGTGCTTAGCTGTAAAGAAACAAATTCTTAAAAAACAGTCTGGCGGATTTTGGGGGGCTTTGATTCCTGTCATAGGAGCGGCTTTATCGACCCTGCTGAACTAAATAAGAACCGTAATGGTCGATTTCAAAGAGTCTATCATTATACCATTAGCTGTCTTTAAACAACTAAATTTCAAAGACTTTGTGGCACAGACTGAGGCTGAACAAGCAAAAAACAAACACGCAGAAGAAAAATCACCAACCGACATCTTACACGATACGCGATTGCCTGTCGACACTAAAATGAAATTATATGCCCAACAAAAGAAATTTCATTCGGAAAAGAGAAAAAAGCCATACCCAGTGACCTTAGATACTTCCAATCTTTTAAAAAGTAAACCCAGCGTTAGTAAAAAGAGCGATATATCGTCTATAAGAGCATTGTTCAAAGACATTGATCAGCCTGCAGTCAATAGTATTTTAGAAACTATATTAGAACATCCCGCTAATATTTCATGGGACGAAAAGCTTCAAGTTGTCATTAACGGTACAACCATTGTCGGATCAAACTTGATTGACCTGTTAAAATATATCAGAAACGATGCTGTGGTGACAAGCGAGAGCGATGTACCGCCAGGTATCGAAAGCTTCTTGCAGATTTTACTAGAAATTGGTGTCCCCCGTGCCTGGATCAAAGCACCTGCACGTAAGAGTCGTCGTAATCAAGTAGCTAGTTGGATAAGTTACAGATAATGGAGCATACTTCAAATTTCTACATGGTATTACCAAGTAATGTAAAAACAACGGGCGAATTTGAAAAGAACAAGATTAGTCATTATCATACCCCCATGCCGCGACCCGTTCAACTAACGGGTGGTCAATGGGAGTGTGCCTTGAGTGAAATATTTTATCCGCACAGCTGGTATAATATAAAGGGACCGCTGACACGTTTTGAGGTGAAATGTGGTCACGGTCTAAGACGAAGCTATAAAGTAGCCGTGAGCATTGCAAAAGGCTTCTACACGCCCAAAAGCTTAGCAGATGAAATGAACTCTAGATTTAAAGCAATTACTACTGCCCCTTTTTACGGACGTGTCAAATTCCTCGAGTCAGTAGGAATCATGAAAATTACTCTGCGACATGGAGAGACGTTAACTGTGCATTCCCATTTAGCACAACTAATGGGTTTCGATAGAAAGGTTTTCAGATACAAGGCGGGGACGCAGGTTTCTGCTAACGACTATGTTTTCAGAAGTAACAGAGCGAGCGATTTAAACGCAAATCTGCACCAGATTTATGTTTATTCAGACTTAGTCAAAGAAACTTTGGTAGGCGACTCTTATGTTCCTTTGCTTGCGGTTCTCAATGTGAGGGGGTGGCTCGGGGACAATATGCATGAAGTATTTCAAAACCCTCACTACACAGAAACGAGCGGCTCGACCATCAACTCCATTGAGATTGCTTTGTGCGACGACCAGGGTGAACTAGTGCCTTTCCTATACGGAAAAGTTATTGTGAAGCTCCATTTCAGACGGAAAAAGAAAGATATCTTTTTGAACTAATGAAATGAAAGTTCCATACAAGTGTGATTCGAGGTCATACTGCTGTCATTATGCAAATCAAGCAGGCGGCAAACTTCCGTATTTCTCTGGAGACTTAACGCAATCCGGATACGGCTTAGGTAACTTCTTCGGGGGGTTAGCCAAAAAAGCATTACCTTTTCTAAAAACTGCTGGCAAGGAACTGCTAAAAACGGGTGTTCAAGTGGTCGGCGACGTGCTGTCAAACAAAAACGTAGGCGAGTCCATACGAGACAGAGGCAAAGAAAGGCTGATTGCCATGCATCGGAAAGTTTCTGAGATAGTAGACGATAGTGATCCTCGAGATAACGCTCAGGTCTATCGCTCGAGCCAGCCAAAAAAGCACAAACGCGAGAGAATTGCAGCGGAGCCAACCCAAGGAATTCCCATCAAAAGACGAAAAAAACAAACACTTAAATCGCACGACATATTCGTTTAAGAAAGGTAACAACATGTCCCTGTTACACGAACGCTCTTGCGACTGTCTAAAGTCAGAACTGGAGTTATTCAATGTCCCCCCCACTCAAACTAGCATCGAAAGTGGTTTTTTCTCGAAGTATTACCCCGTCACAACTTTAGACCGGGGTGGTCCCATTGAATTTAAAATAACAGTCGACAGCGAACACTACGTCGACCCAGCTCACATTTTTCTGTATACCAAATCACGTATTTTAGCTCAAGACGGAAGCCCCATCCCTGGAGAAATTGAAGTATCTGGAGCTAAAGCATTTAATGACGATGCGGTTGTGTTTCCGATCAATTATTTTCACGCGAGCAGGTATAAAAATGTGGAGATATTCCTTAATAATAAAATGATTAACCAAAGTGATAACCTCTATCCTTATAAAGCATTTTTTGAGTGTCTCCTATCCCATGGAGCCGACTCGAAGAGAAACCAATTAAAAATGGGGCTTTTCAGTAAGGATACAATGGCAATGGACAACAACTTCAGCGATTTCGACAAGCCTGTTGCAAATGTAAACAAGGAAACGCACAACATGGGAGCCAGATGGCGCTACGAAACTTCCAAATTCAGCCGAATGTTTGAAATGTTTGGGCGCATACATTCAGAGCTTTTCTCTCAAGGCAAATTGCTCCCTGGTAATTCGACGATCAGAATTAGGCTGCACAGGGCCGATCCTTCTTTCTCACTAATGGCAAAATCTGCTTCCAAAAAGTATGCAATAGCCATCGAATCTGCGATTTTGTATGTCAGGCGAGAAAAAATTAGTGCTAGCGTCTTGGAAGCACATCAATTAGCTCTCCAAAAAGGACGATTTAAATATCCAATGAGACGAATTGAAATGAAATTTTTCACAAAAGGAGCTGGTCGACAAGACATTTCTGAAAATAACCTTTTAGAGGGTGTTCTACCTCGCAAAGTGATTATCGGTTTGGTAAAGTCAGAAGGCTTCCACGGTAGTTATCAATCATCCCCATTTAATTTTGCGCATTTTAACGTTTCACAGATGACACTGCGTGTTAACGGACAAGCTTTGCCGTACGATAGCTTAGAAATGAACTATAGCAAAAAGCACTATCTTCAGGCCTATTTTTCCATGCTGATGGCTTCAAATAAGCTCTTTCGAGATAACGATCTGGACATTTGTCCTGAGAAAGATTTTCCAAACGGCTATGCAATTTATGGCTTCGACTTAACGCCAGACTTGAGCAATGACTGTCACTTCCAGTTGGTGCATGAAGGAAAGCTAAGTCTCGAAATTAAACTGGATCACTCCTCTACATCTAGCATTACCGTGGTTTGCTATTTCGAGTATGACAGCATTCTGTCTATAGATTCTGACGGTACAGTTTACTACAATGAATAATGTGTCAATTACGCGGATACTCACTGGTCACAAAACCACACAAAATATATTTAAAGGTGTATTTCCTTCTGATCAAATTCCTTTGTCGAGGCCAAAATTTAAACCCGTATGTTACGTTGCCAATATCGACCCCGCGCGCTTTGCAGGCAGTCATTGGGTCGCCCTGTACTTGACCCCTGAAGGCGAAAATGAATACTTTGACAGTTATGGTCTCCCCCCCATTCTCCCCAGGTTCTTAAAACTGCTAAGATTCGATTATCGTTATAATGCAACCCAACTGCAAAGTTTGAAATCGACAGTTTGTGGACAATATTGTGTATTTTATGTCTGGAGAAAAAGTTTGGGAGAAAGTTTAGAAAGAATAATAAACTATTTTACAGATGAAAGACACGAGAACGATTTAATAGTAAACCAAATTGTGGAAGACGAATTTAACGTAGATTTAGATGTCGTCAGTCCTGATTTTATTTACAGCCAGATGGCGTCGACATTGCACAGATTCCAGCTTCATCTTAATCTTGCAGGGCTTCGCCGCTATTAACAATGGATGAAGTGGAACATATAAAACTATTTGCTTCAGACTCAGAAGAGGAGGAAGAGGAGGGAGAATGTCCGCCAACGCCGCCTGCAGCAAACAGCACGAACAACCACGAAGAATTCGTATGCATTAAAAAAACCCATAAGGACGCCTGGATCCCAACCCGGGGTAGTCCAGGCGCTGCAGGTTTCGATTTGTATTCCTTGTCTGAAGTTTATATAAACCCTTACAATATTGCCAAAGTTCAAACTGGTATAGCAATCGTCAAATTTCCAGAAACTTGTTACGGTCGCATTGCTGCGCGTTCCGGATTGAGTGTTGTGTACGGACTGCACGTGTTAGCCGGAGTTATCGATCCTGACTATAGAGGTGCAATTTGTGTGGTACTGCACAATCTGGGCAAACACCCAATCTACTTGCCCCCCCACAGCAGGGTGGCCCAAATTATTTTTGAAAAATTCATGACGCCCACCGTTCTTCTGGAAACTGAACATCCGGACCCTGGTACAGAGAGTGCCAGGGGAAGTGCTGCGTTTGGCGAAGCCAGTGGTCTATTTTAACTTTCGACACCAAATAGCCAAGATGAAAACATTGGGAGGCTTGACTTATAATATAATGACAATGTTAATACTGACTTTACAAGGAAAGCGTCATGTGACTATAATATAATGACAATGTTAATACTGACTTTACAAGGAGAGCTGCCATGTGACATTATTTTATCCTGTTTATAACGTTAAGAAACATTTTAATTATGCTTGTGTTAAATTGCTCGTTGTTCTGCTGTCGGGGATACGGTAAAACCTGCACGTCGTGTTCCGGCAGGTACAAGGCGGTTGGGCTGCACTTAATTGTGTTGGCTTTTAATCCCTCCGTGACAGCAGAACAACGAGTTTGTGTACATCAAATGTAAATGTTTAGGTATAGGTAAATGCGTTAGCGAGGAACACCTTCGACATCGAGAAGCCACGTCGAAAACATTGGGAGGCTTGACTATAATATGACAATGTTAATACTGACCTTATAAGGAAAGCTGTCACCTGACTCTATGTAGTTTTTTATGCTGTTAAATTGCTCGTTGTTCTGCTATCGGGGATACGGTAAAACCTGCACGTCGTGTTCCGGCAGGTACAAGGCGGTTGGGCTGCACTTAATTGTGTTGGCCTTTAATCCCTCCGTGATAACAGAACAACGGGTTTGTGTACCTCAAATTTAAATGATCAAGTATTGGTAAATGCGATATAGTTTACTCTACTATTCATAAGTTAATTATTGTGGTAACCATAAACACGGGCCCCAGTGTGCTATTCATTAATGGTTTGAATTTTTCCCGTTCACTATGGAAAGCATCAATGACATAAGAAAGTTGTATATTTCCGAGGCACGCTTGCATAATTTATGCAAGGTGAGTGGCTACTTCCAAAACATTGCCAGCAGCTTGCCGCGTGTTGCTGACCGTGTTTTTGAGGTGCAGGTTCCCCCACTCCCTGGGGCCTTACCATTTGAAACGTTCACCACGGGAACCTTAATCTCCGTTATTTACCATCTAGGCTATTACGACCAGCCTCGACAGGTGGCGAACGAGATACCTCTGCTCGAGGTGTTACACGCGGCAGTATTTTTATCCGCGGATAGTTGGTTGATTTCCACATTAGATGCTAGGTTAAATAAAAATAATATATCCGAGATCTTTGATTCATTTTATAAAACATATGGTGTGGACCACATAGCTACAAAATATCTGTTTAACAAATTTTATATTTGGTTCGGGTATAAAAAAGATAAAACACTTTCGCTTGTATGTCCAGAAAAAAAGATCAAAAAACGCAAAAGACAACATCGCTCCAGGTCTGTTGTTCGCTACCTGACGGACCGCCAATTGGAAACGCTAGCTCAAAATTCCACACATTTTAGTGCTTACAAGCATTTCACAAATTGTTACCAAAATATGATATCATATAAAATTCCCGTTGGTCTGTTTATCCCCTTCAGACCGTCTGCCTTTATTACTTGTTTATATTTTCTGTTAAACCCACAGAGCATTCCCGATATGGGAGATATTCCCATCTGGGAATTTTATTTTGTAGCTATGTATCTTGATTCACCATTACTTGATATTCTTTTATATCATCACTTTTTAAACTTCCGCAATGTAGTAGATCTGTTAATAACTGTCGAGCGTGATGTTGGATTGTTTTCAACCGCAGGACAAATTATATTTGCACACCTAAATTTTCACTTTGGGCTATATCCCGACCTAATTGTCTGGTTGTTTTATGCAGAAATTTATGATTGCGGCGAGCAAACCCTAACAAATTTCATTAAAAAATACAATTCCGGACTCACTATGTATTTGACCCGTCCACCTAAAAACGGAGCTTGTGCTTTTTGTTCGGGCAAAATAAGTTTTTTTGAACATTCCTTTATTGGATTCGCAAAAACGCTTCAACTTACCCCATGCTGTTTCCATCCTGTGCACGCTGAGTGCTTCAATAATAGGACCAAAGGGACACAGTGTCTCTCTTGCCGAAACTTGTATTTTATATAGGGTGCATGCCAATTTAAGTATGAAACATATCCATGAATAATCAAAATGATTTCCCCGGGTGTTGTTGTATCACTAATATATTGTCACAAACGAGCTTACGTTAAAATGACTTCTTTGATTTTTTTGACAACAACACAGTTACACATTTTGTGTAAACTAAGCGACTATATTCAGGCTATGAGTAGTCATTTACCACGGAGTGACGACTATTTCGTACTTCGAGTGCCCACGCTTCCGGGGGTTAATCATCCGGGCACATTTAAGAGCGTCCTAAATTATCTGACCTCGCCAAGTATAGAACCTGTCCCCTCAATAGCAAGCAACTTGCGCGAGGTCATACACGTGGGTATTTATATATTAGCAGACCCGCTTTTAGATAACATCCTTGACTATTACCTAAATTACCGCACCGCGCACACCATTTTTGTGTCCTTTTTAGAATTGCTTGGACCCGATAACCCCAGGGTACAATATTTATTCACATTTCTTTACAACCACTACGGTCTCCCCCCATCCAAAGTCTTAGAGTTGGTAACCGCCCGCACTCATTTGCGCACGCGTTTGTTAGGGAATTTTATTCGAAATTATCACAGAAAGTGTTGTCATTTTTGGTCTTTCCATCCAAACGGCGCAACCTGTTCAATTTGTAAGACAGCTATCCCAAAACACAGTGCTTTCGAGGGGCTGCAAGCCACAGTCAGATTCATGCCGTGCTGTTTTACTTTAGTTCACATTTCGTGCTTCAACTCAAAAATCTCTGACTATCCAACAAATTATTGCCCAGAGTGTTTTACAATGTTTAAATTTGGTTTAGTTGATGAATCTGTCAGTGCCCGATTATACTTTGGAGAAAATTTCCAACGTGAATGCCGCAGGGAAAGGAACGTCGAACCTACGGCTGTATATCCTCATCCTGGCCATAGGAATCCTAGACTTTTTCCCATTTAAACAGACGTGATGGTTGAAAACACTGCAATATCACCAAAATTGGATTGTTGTATTTTGACATTATTGTTGTATTTAATTGAAATAAAGAGATACAGTGAAAACACGTTATAGACACAATCTGTTAACGCCCTATGAAATGCGTCAGATAAGTGCATTATGTCAGACATCTGAATGTCTTTATAACGTGGTCTCACTGTATAATTAAAATCTTGTACATCTGACTTTTTGTTTTTTATTGCCACCACGGTTTTCCTGATGGAATGTGAAACTTTCCTTCAAGGAAATCAACGAAAACCGGACGACAATGAGGTGGTTGGTAGCCACTGATACCCAACGTGTAAGATCTGTTCCTCGCTTTATATCGAGCAAATCTTACATAAATGCGGTAGTTTGTAATGGAAACGGTTAACCTTACCATCTTCTACCTTGTCAGGTTGATAGATGGGGAGGGGTCAACCCGAGTCGTTTCCATGATACAAAATACCGGGGGATCCGGACTGTGTATAAACACACACACACACACACTTTCTGTTATTTATATGTCTTGTTTCCATGATATGAAATACCGGTCGCCACACACGCACAAATGCGGGCGGAGTGCGGCACTTCGAGACACGCTCGAGGAAGGCCATACATAATTCCCTGATAACTGGTGGTGATACTTTCATAAATTCATCAGTTAAGGGAACTTATTTTGGGCTCCACGAGATTAACCACTCGACTACATAAAACCCTTAGCAGGTACTGGGATGACAACCTACGGCAACTGATGGGAGGACGCCCCGAGGTTTTAAAGTTTTTTTGCGGTCTCCATCCCCGTGTTCCAGTACCCCCAAGTGTATACTGGGATGACAACCTACGGCAACTGATGTGAGGACGCCCCGAGGTTTTAAAGGCTTTTTGCGGTCTTCATCCCCCGTGTTCCAGTACCCCCAAGTACATATACTACTGACAGCCAAAGACAGTATATGGGTGACCTGTATCCTGTTCTCAAGGTCAACTGAGCTCGGTCTGGTCACACTGGCCCCCTGCTTATTCCATGAGGGTTTTTTCGACGGTTTCTTTTTCAGCTCAGCTGACTTGTCAGTTGAGCTTATAGGATGGGTGGTGATCCGTCGTCCGTCCGTTTACATTTCCCGTTCTCGCCTTCTTCCCCAAAACACAGGCCATATTCTCTTCAACTTTGGTGGGGATGTACATTAGGTGGGGCTATACCAAGTTCGTTTAAATGGTCACGGTTCAAGATCTTTGGACTTTTAATGATTTTTTGGTTGATTTTTTTTCTTTGGGGGGGGGATCTCAAAATAAATAAATAAATAAATAAATAAATAAATAAATAAATAAATAAATAAACAAATAAATAAATAAATAAATAAATAAATAAATAAATAAATAAATAAATAAATAAATAAATAAATAAATAAATAAAATCTTCTTATCCAAACCGCCAAGGCAACTGCTTTGAACTTGCATAGGGGCACTTCTGAGAATCGATATATCTTAATATATTCACCAGGTGTCGCGGCGACTTTTTTTATTTTTAAAGAATTTTTTTAGTGTTAATGCTATGTTCGGCTTATATCTCAAATACTGTCTATCAGACCCTTCTGAAAACGGGATGTAAATGTAGGCTGTAAAAGGTCAAACAAAGGTTTTCCCTTGGTGATGATATTTTGCATCTCTGGTTTTCACCGAATTTTTCAATTTGGGTATTTTTCCAATAAAGAATTTATACCCATTGTCTGCATTGCCTTTCAATGGGGATTGCAATGTTAAGTTGCAAACATGTTTTATTTCGTTTCCAAAACCATCACCAAGATTCACCTCAAACTTGGTGGGGATGTACCTTGGGTGTGTCTTTATGAATTCTGTTCAAATTATCATGCTCCAATGATTTTTGGATTATTTAAGAATTTGTTCACTTTTATGAGGGAGGGGGATCTTGAAAAAGTCTTCCCCGAAACCACCAGGCCAATTGCTCTGAAATTACACAGAAACACTTCTGAATCCAAACCTTAAATAGATCAACAGGTGGCGTTGTGATTATTTTTGTTTTATAAACGAAATTTTGATTGTTTTCACTTATCTTGACTTTCCCTCGCAAACAATCAGTTGGATTCTCTTCAGGCTTATTGAGGATGTTCATGGGTCTAATCGCCACCAAATGTGTTCACTACATGTTGCTGTCATTTTCTGATTTTAAACAAACTATCAACATTCTGGAAAAATCTGCAAGAGGAAATGTCCATGTTAGCAACAGCGATGAATGTCTCAAATGAAGGTGACCTTGATATCATTCTGAAGTTCACAGGACCACCTCAGCCTATGCATGTAACGACAGTTGAGCACAGGACATTCCCCATGTTTTCCCCGGAATGTCAAAGACCGCGACACTTTCCGAGGCGCCGTTGCATGACAAAAATGCAGTTCTACTGAAGATCTGCTGTACAGTTTTTCACCATATTCACTTATGCAAAAATAATTTAAATGTACAACAACTTTGAAGTCGAGGGAAGAAATTACATACAGAAATACAAAACAGCAGACATACTGCTGTTCATAAAATCACGATGGCAAGCGGCAGTAAAATTTTAAGAATATTGCCAAGTTTTTTATGCTACCTACGACTTTGGCCCTATTAACATCTCTCAGTTGCTAGCCATTCTTGTACTTCTGTCCACACACACACACACACACACACACACACACACACACACTGGTTTGTGTGTGTTGGGGGGTTTATGTTTAAAACTCGTTTGACGTATTTTGAATTTTGCTGACGTGTCATGGTGAGCATTGCTCTTAACTTTATGCAGTCACTCGTGTCTTACCACGGCATTAGCCGTTCAGGTATTTTGCTAATGCCACCACATCGACGCAATAACAAAGCGTTTGCATGTGAAAATGGCACTGTTACGGTCATTGAAGGTGGCGTCGTCAATTCCATCTGAATTGTGCTAGTGAATATAAAGATGAAATTAAAACTTCGTGGCCTCGTGCTATAGG
The DNA here is from genome assembly GCA_964020975.1 of Hermodice carunculata. Taxonomy (NCBI): domain Eukaryota; kingdom Metazoa; phylum Annelida; class Polychaeta; order Eunicida; family Amphinomidae; genus Hermodice; species Hermodice carunculata. The sequence continues at coordinate 32,569,365 of OZ026625.1, read as the reverse complement.
TTAAAAAATATGAAACAGCTGAATCATATAATTCGAATCTTTGAAAAATGAAAGCATTTCGCTGTAGGTTTTTTTGTTTGTTTGTTTGTTTGTTTGTTTGTTTTTCTTGTTTTTTTTTGTTTCTTGTTTCTTGTTCCCCTCCCCCCTCATCCCCCTTTTCGGATTTAGACAACTCTATACATTCCCAACCGTAAATGAGAGTTGGGAGGCCAGCAGTGTTCCAAACATATGCTTTAATGTCAGAGGCTAAAGTCAGAGATATGATCTCATTCTGCACCAAAAATTCACAAAAGTTATATTACAGTGGACCATTCTATACAAAACTTGTCCCAAGGGTAGCTAATTTTTGCTGCGCCAGAAGAAAAACATTTTTTATATTTTTTGAGATGTTAACTTAGGAATTTTTAATAGAATGACATGATATTGCAATCAAACAGGCCCTGTCACTTTGTAAAGGATGGCGTTGCACAAACAAGTTTCATCTGGATCACCATCCCGTTTCACGTTTGGCATGATTTCTCCGTTTCTGAACACACCAACAAGCTGTAACTCACCAGTATATTTCAATTTTTTTTCCACAGGTATATCACACAGATAATCCATTGAAATCCGCATATATCCACAGCAACAGGCCTATAATTGTCGAAAATGTCCCACAAAGTCCATTTTGGGCAAAAAGTCCGACACTCCAGCGGCACATTCAAACGGGTATCCCATCCTGCATAGAGTTCGTTCCGTGGCATTAGCCGTATGACAATACTTCCCAATCGTCAATCTAACCGTATTCTTTGATCCCTGTGCGCTTTAATCCTGTTTTCATTTCCGCAATTCGTGAAACCTGACCAAACTTGATTCCGCCAGTGCTTCTCGAATGCATCGAAGTGTTTTAGCGGCCATACTTTTGACAGGACACAGACTGGTAGCCCAGCTGCTCTCTGATTGGTTACACGGACTTTCAGCCAATTAGAGAGCAGCTGGGCTGGCACTCTGTGTCCGGTCAAAAGTATGGCAGCAAAACAACTTGGATGAATAGGAGAGGCACTGACGGAATCAAGTTTGGTCGTGTTCACGATTTGTGGAAATGAACACAGGATGAAAACGCGAGTGGATCAAAGAGTATGGTCTGATTGACCATTGAGAACAGTTGTCATACGGCTAATGTCACGGAACGAACTCGATTCAGGATGAGATACCCGTTTGAATTTGGCCCTGGAATGTCGGACTTTTTGCCCGAAATGGATTTTGTGGGACATTTTCGACAATTATAGGCCTGTTGCTGTGGATATATGCATATTTCAATGGATTATCTGTGTGATATACCTGTAGAAAATAGTTTTGGAATAAACTGGTGAGTTACAGCTTTGTTGTATGGGCCAAGCAGACGACCGGAAGTGACGTTTGGGAGCTGAGTGTCACCCTGTGGAACCGGCCGGAGCTCTGGACCCGACGAGACGAATATAGCGAGCTGACAAGACGTGTTCACCGTGGTTCTCTTTCACACCCGGGTGATCGGCGCCTTAGCTGCTATCCAGTCAAGGTAAATAGACTTTCTTGTGCCAACACACACAAATACAACAATTGGTACCAGAACCAGGTCTTCCCCGTGGACTATAGATTACGTGGATTTGTCTAAATTCGGACAATTTGGACGTCAGGTTGAAGTGTTGTTGGCTGCCGGTGGCTGTGCACTGTTGGGTCTCATGTCTCGACGGTGTGACTGCCCATTTGGAGTCTAATATTTCAAAATTCACATACAATTTGGTCGGGTAATTGCCTGACCAATGCTGTGATTTTGCTAAATCAAGAAGACCAAGAAATCGCTTTTTTTCCATCGTTTTTCTGACTTTTCGCGGCCATTGACATTGTTTGTGTATTCAAAATTTGAGCGTGTGTGACAGTTTTGTTTCATGACATGACAACATGTTGACATATCTTGGTTGGTCTTGTGTCTAACCGAGGTATCTGTTCACACGGTAGTACAAATTTAGCAGCATTTTCTTGCTGTTTAATATCATTTTTGAGAAATTTTGACTTGGTGAGGAACACGGTTTCCAGTACTGCAGTTTCTTTGTTTGAATTTCCCGCCGCAGAAAGCTTTTTCCATTGTGTTACACTGCAGCCATTGCTGTGGTATTGTGTCACTTTTCCTCGGCAACATTGATACCTGGTGTTACGGTTACTTAATGTTGTGGATTGGAAATCAAGATCAAGTAAAGTTATTAACTTGTGTCTTGGATTTTGATTAAGTTAATAACAGGAAGAGTTTTATTTTCTCTCTTCTTGGCCATATCTACTTCATTGTAAGTGAGTGTTTTTTTTTTCTTTTCCTTCTTTCTTGTATCCCCTCCATACTTGCTTCATCAGAAGGGAAAGTGATATATTCTTAGTTGCTAATTACAAGTACTGGGCAGTGCATTGCTCTATTTATTAGCTTGGCAATATAATGACAATTAATGGGAATCATATTATTTTGTTAGCATTTGGAGAGCAAATATTTTCTTTTTGAGTGGATAATGCCTATATACATGCACTGAAGTGTATGTCTGCATGTGTTTAATTGTGAAGTGGATGCCTGCTACTGGATAGGAAAGTGTATGCGTGCATGTGTTGGATATTGAAGTGGATGCTTTAATTTATTAGATAGTGAAGTGTATGATTGATTCTGCCCTGTGTTCAAAACCCTATCCCCCACATGCATACCCTCCTGTGTTCATTTACGGACCATGCTTATCACATGCTCTGAGTTAATTGATACATTCTTGAGCTTTCACAATTACATACTGCATTGCAAAAAGTTTACATAGTTGCACATTACCTTGGATACCTTAGCCCTGGTACTGGTAATTACTGTAATTCTGCTGTATTCGTATTTTTGCTAATCTTGCTGGTGGTACATAACAGTGAAATTTAAACGCACAAAAAGACAGCAATCTATAGCATATTTAAGTGTTACCATAGGGAGACTACATGTTCCAGTTGTGATTATTTTTTTTAAGTAATTGGTATATGGTTGTATATTTTTCCCTCACTTTGGAGAATTATTTATATTTATATATTGCTGGAGCAGGAATTATTTTGGATAATTAACTGGTCCCTTGCAGTCACATATCCAAATTTCAACATAACTGCTCACACAATCTTACAAAAAGTACAATTATGGCACCCATAAATATGCACAATGCCACTGGCAAGGCTTTGGCCACCCTACCAGGCATTGGGGTGAACAAGGTCAAGACAATTTTGAGCTTGCGCGATGATTTAAGTGAGCATGGCCACTTGTTGACAGTAGACCAGCTAGTGCAGGCCAATGTTTTGACTGAGGAAGCATGGGAAAAGATGCTGCAAAATGGGCTGATTACCTTTGAGGAGCCTCATGAAAAGTTTACCCAGGCAGATAAAGATCAGCTGTTGTCAGGGATGATGCAAGTAGTGGAGCAGGCATTGTCCGGTTTGACACAGAAGGTGGATGCAGTGGTTGCAAACCAGGCACGCTTGCAAAGCCAAATTGATGGGTTGGCATCATCCCCAGGTAAGGCTCCACTGAGCATGCCCCAAGAGACACAGTCAACCACAACGCGGACTTCCACAGGAGTCCCACCAGTGCCATGCTCCTCCACATCAACAACGGCCGGGGGGCCAATTATGTCAACAAGATCACAGGGACCCCCATCCTCATTCACTCATGCAATGTTGAGTACAATGTCGGGAGTGGCCCCACATGATGTGTATCACCCCCAGAGGCTGGAACAGCATCCAGACAAGCATGGAAGCCGTCCCTGCCACCGCCAGTTACTAGGACAACGGGTCGACTGCCATTTCTTTCAGTGGCCATGCCATCATATGTAGCTCCGCAGGAGCTCCCACATGTCTCGCTTGGTACGTCAGGATGGCAACAATACCAAGGACCCCCATCATACCAAACTGTAACAAAACCACCAGGTTTTCAACCGTTACCATTACCAATGCCAGGAATAGGGGTCCAGGTCCCTCAGGTCTCTCCTGGACCACAAGGGCCGATCCCTGGCATGGGAGTCCAGATCCAACATTTGTCTCCTGTGCCTGAAGAATTACAAACACCCCCGGGATTTCCGGCCCCACATAGAGGTGTAGGTAGGAGGGTAATGGCCACCAGGGAACCGCCAGCCCCTAAAATGGCGACATACGATGGGAAACAAGACTGGCGGTCCTATATCCTACAGTTTAATAGGATGGCTGGGAGGTATGGATGGACACCAGATGACAAACTGGACAGGTTAGTGGACAGTCTACGAGGAAAAGCCCTGGATTTCTATGGGAGCTTGGACGGGGCAATACGTGATGATTTTGAACGCCTGGTACGGAAACTGGACCATAGGTTTGGCCGTAAAGACCCTCCTGCAAGTGTGCGTAGACAGCTGTCTACTTTAAAGCAATGTTCAGATGAGACCCTGGAAGAATTTGCAGAGCGGGCGCAAAAATTGACTAGGGACAGTTACCCGGAGGCACAAGGTAACGGTATCGAAATTCTCCAAACTATGGCTATGGAAGCCTTTTTACGGGGATGTAGTCACCAACGGGCTGCTCTGCAGGTTTTAAATAAAGAGCCACAGGATTTGGAGACCGCCCTACACCTCATGAAAATACATGAGCAGAATTTTGATTTAATGTTTGGAACGCCTCGCAAAGTGGTACGGGCTGTCTCATTCAGTGACGACTATGAGGATGGTCCCTCTCAGGGAATGGCCTCAAAGCAAGGCAACAGGGACCAAATTTTGGAGGAGAAAGTGGCCAAGGCAGTAAAGACCGGCATTGAAGAGGCTATGAAAGGTATGGCAACACTGTTCAAGACCTTCTTGGACAAAATTGATACTGGGGCAAGGCAGGAGACAATAGCACCAAAGGGTAGCCCAGGTAGGAGTCCAGTCCCGGGTAATAGGGTCACACAACGAGGGCCAGGGGCAAATAGCCCAAATAGAGCAGGTACTCCTCCCAGGGAAAGGGGACCTTGTTTTAAGTGTGGAAGCCTTACACATTTCTTCCGGGATTGTCCAAATAGATCAGTGTCCCCAGGGAGCCGACGAGAAGTTTCCCCTAAGAAGGGTTTAAACAACAATGGGTTGTAGAAGGGGGCCGCTCAACAACCCCAAACAATTCAGTTGGCCAACAGATACTTGAAAAGGGGGGACCGAAAAAGGATTGGGCATTAAGGGAGGTAACTTTCCGGGAAAGGGTGGGGTACAACATCATTATTCCACTGGGTGTTAACTTTGTGGAATGCAAAGCAGTGGTAGATACCGCTGCACAGGTGACTGTGGTAAGTACGGAATTTGCCAAGCAAATCGGTCTTGATTTAGCACAAGCAGAGGAAGTAACTTTGAAGGGGGCAGCGAAAGAAGGCTGTATGTCAGCATTTCTTGTGGAGAAGGTAAGAATTACAGTGGCAGGAAATGCTTTCTCGTGGAATGTGTATGTCGCCCCCATTACGGATCCAGTTATACTGGGGTTAGATTTTTTGTTAGCCCATGAGTGCACAGTTGACCTACGAAGCAACATAGTGGTTGTGGGGGGAGTTGTGGTCCCAGCGGAGTTATGTCGGGAAGGCAAGAGGTCACATACAGTGTGTAAAGTAACCTTACAACACAGAGTAGTGATACCCCCGAACACAAGGGTGCACGGCAGGGTCTGTATTGAAAATGCGACAGAAGACGATTATGTGGTAACTCCCATAAGCATGGGAGATGAGTTAGTTTGCCCTACAGTGCTGGGGTCTGGTAAAAGTAACATTCCTCTAGATTTCGTCAATCTGTCAGATAGTTTCATAACCCTTAAGCCTGGTAAGCTTGTGGGCAGTGCCATGCAGGCGCAAGAGGTTCTGCCAGGTCCAGAGGTGACATGTTCGTCATCGTTGATGAGCATCGATCCTTCTGGTATTGCCAACAAACCCTTGAAATTGAGAGGTGCAGAGGATGCAGAGGTGAGGGATTCGTCAGAGTTGATGGATGCTGATCCTTCAGTCCGAAACATCCAATCATCAGAGGGAGGGCGTTCGTTAAAGTTGACAGACGCCAATTCCCCTGAAAATTATCATATAAGGGCAGTGGACATTGGGGAGCAAAGTACTTTAACACATGTTGAAGTGCCAGAGCATTTGAAGTCTCTGTGGGAACGTTCATGTGACAATCTGACACCAGTCGAATCTCAACTATTGGCTCAGTTACTAAGTGACTATGCCGATGTCTTTTCGAAACATGAACTGGACCTTGGGTGCTTTGCAGCTGTGACACACAAAATTGACACCCAAGATGCTAGGCCCATTAAACAGCGAATGAGGCGAGTTCCCTTGGGGTTTGCAGATGAAGAAGCGAAACATCTTAAACAAATGTTGGATGCCGGAGTGGTTCGGCCATCTTCATCTGAATGGGCAGCGGCACCTGTGCTAGTACGAAAGAGAGATGGTGGGGTGCGGTGGTGCCTGGATTATCGGGCACTGAACAATGTCACAGTGAAAGACGCGTACCCGTTACCTCTTATAGGGGAATGTCTGGACACCCTAGGGGGGAATCGCTTCTTTTCTTCTCTCGATATGGCCAGTTCGTACTGGCAAATTCTCATCGAGCCCAGCGATTCTCACAAGACAGCATTCGTTACCAGGTACGGATTGTTTGAATATGTTCGCATGCCTTTCGGTTTGTGTAATGCTCCTGCGACCTTTATGCGAGCAATGAACCTGGTGTTAAGGGGACTGACATGGTCTGTGGTACTAGCGTTTCTCGATGATGCCTTGGTGCTCGGGAAAGATGTTTCCGGCCATTTCAAGAACTTGGAGGAAGTTCTTGGAAGATTCCGACAACACCAAATTAAATTAAAACCGCAGAAATGTGTGTTGTTTCAGACGGAAGTGAAGTTCCTAGGTAGGGTGGTATCCCTGGAGGGCATAAAGGTTGACCCTGATAAGATTGCTGCGGTTAAAAAGTGGCCAGAACCCAAGAACACCAAGGATGTGGAAGCATATCTTGGGTTCGTCAATTACCATAGGGAACACATCCCAAATTTTGCGGAAATCGCAACCCCTCTGTATGCTCTCACAGGCCCCAAGAATAAGTTTCACTGGAATGCAGATCACCAAGTGGCTTTCGAGAAACTGAAAACTGTTCTCATCAATGCACCAGTGTTGGGATTCCCGGGCAACGAGGGGACATTCGTGCTTGACTGCGACGCTTCAGGTACAGCCATAGGGGCAGAATTGTCCCAGCTACAGGACGGGAAGTATAGGGTCATCTCCTATGGCAGCCTCTCCTTAACATCTACACAGCGAAAGTACTGCACTACAAGGAAAGAACTACTAGCGATAGTAAGGTTCACACGGCAGTATCGCTATTATCTCTTGGGTCGCAGATTTGTGATAAGGACCGACCATAGCAGCCTCACCTGGCTGATGAGGTTCAAATACATAGAGGGGCAATTAGCCAGGTGGCTCGAGGAACTCAGCCAATACGACATGGTCATTCTGCACAGGTCAGGTGATAAACACCAAAATGCCGATGGCCTGTCTCGCATACCAGATGACGAAGAGTTCTGTGACTGCTACAGAGCTGGAGTTAAATTGCAACAGCTTCCATGTGGTGGCTGCAACTATTGCACCCGAGCTCACACCCAGTGGAGGCGGTTTGAGACTGAGGTTGATGATGTAGTGCCGTTGGCCATAAAGCAGGTCAACCTAGATGCCTCAAGTCTTGCAGACCAAAGTGGCAGTGGTAGCTGGTTTGAGGGCTATTCTGCTCTGACACTGCGCGAACGTCAGATGAAGGATGCCGACATTGCTCCCATAGTGTCATGGTTGGAGGCACACACAGATCCTGCCGGGGATGAGCTCCAGCTGAAGAGTCCAGCTACCAAGCACTATTGGATGTGTAGATCACAACTTTCCCTTGAGGATGGAGTCCTTTTCTATAAATGGGAGGACGTGATCCCTAGGAGGTGTCTAGTAGTGCCAAAATCTCTGAGGGATGAGGTTTTCAGGCAGTGCCATGATGTTCGGTTCGCTGGACATCTTGGACAGACCAAAACCCTTGAGATTCTCAAGAGAAGCTTCTTTTGGCATCAAATGGGCCTTGACTGTAAGCTGTATGTGGAGTCATGTGTTACCTGCAGTATGAACAAGAAGCCAAAGGCATGGCCAAGAGCCCAACTGGGCAGATACCATGCAGGGGCTCCAATGGAGAGGCTCCACATAGACATCTTGGGTCCCTTCACCCCCAGTGCCTCTGGGAACGTATACGTCCTAATGATGGTCGATCAGTTCACCAAATGGATGGAGTGCTATGCGCTGCCGAATCAAACAGCAGAATCCATTGTGGACAAACTTGTGAACGAATTCATTGCCAGGTTTGGGTGCCCTCTCTATCTCCATAGTGATCAGGGGAAAAATGTAGACGGGAATTTAGTACGGGCTATATGCAATCTACAAGAGATCACTAAAACACGCACCACACCCTATCGCCCCTGTGGCAATGGGCAAGTAGAGAGGTATAACCGTCTACTGCTACAGATGATCAGGTGCTGTATTGAGGGGTCCCAGAGGAATTGGGACAAGCATTTGCCCCAGCTAGCTGCTGCAATTCGTGCAATGCCGAACAGGAGCACCGGTTTTTCGGCCAATTTGATGATGCTTGGGAGGGAAGTGTTCAGTCCCAGGGATCTTATATTTGGATTAACTGGGGATCAGCCAGAGCAGGATGCACCAGCGTATGCCCAAGAGCTTAGGCAGATCCTAGACAAAACACACCAGGTAGCTCGAGATCATCTTAAGGTGTCACAAAGACGGCAACAGAAAACATATGACCTCAAACTGTGCAGTCGCTCATACGAGGTGGGTGATCTTGTGTACATGCTGGAGTCTGCCTGCAAGCCAGGGCAATCACGAAAACTGAAGAAGGTGTGGAGTGGTCCATACATGGTAGGGAAGGTGTTGTCCCCGGTTCTGTTCAAGATCAAGGGTCGTAGGAAGGAGTGGGTAGCTCACCATGATCGTCTAAAGCCCTGCAAAGATCGCTTTATCCCGATGTGGATGAGGAGGATGAGGCACGAGCAGTTGGACTTAGATAACACAATACCCTATGATCAGGAGGAGGATGATGGTTCTTTGGAGAATATGCTCAGTGATCTTTTCGACCATGATGGGCCAGAAGATCCTACCGTCACCACTCAAGGGGATGTGGATGCTACGGGGCCAGGTGACAGTGTTGAAGACTGCTTGACTAGTACCCCAGTGCCCATGACCCCACCGTCGCCCCCTCTCATGAGAGCTAATGATGGACAGGAACCACTTTCATTAGCCACAGTGACCCCACCGTCACCCCCTCCCGTGAGAACACGGACTGGAAGGAGAGTTGTCCCCCCAGCTCATCTCCGGGAGTTTGTGTAATTTTTCATTTTTGTATATATAACATTTTTGAATATTAAAGAAACGTGTATATATATTTATTGTTGTTCTTTTTAAAGAGAGCTCCGCATGTGGGGGATTGTAATAAAGGTCATAAGAATAGTCAGGGCAGGCGTATTATTATGCCTTAAGTGGTAAAAACATCCCTTTAATTTTGGATAGATGGCAAGTCCGTCGTCACAGGATGAGGATTGGATTGTGTTAGATGAACTGCCAGAAGACCATGATAAGGATCAGGAAACTTCTCCTCCGCCATCCGAATTTCATGTAGTGGTACCATCACAGGGTCCAGAGGTGGATGGGGTGGTAGACCCTCAGCCTGCTCTGTTCCAATCACCTCAAGGCCGGACGGAGAGGAAAGTGGAGGCCATGGGGCTTAATCTGCAAATTGTGGTGGGCACAAGGTCCAAGAAGGGAAGTCGTGATCACCCGTGCCCATTGTGTTCGTCTCGGTTCACGCATGTTAAGAGACATGTTTTAGGTTCACATCTCCCCTGGTACCTATATCCCTGCAGTGCATGTTGGACCTGTGGATTCCAAGGGACCACAGTGGCGAGGATGGGCCAGCATTTCCAGAGACACGAGGAAGGCACATCAGCATTTGGGGATGAATACTTGGACAACTGGGCTATGCTGGTCGCTGGGTTCTTGAGAGCCTTGACCAAGGAGGTAGGGCTGTCGGAGGTGAGGCAACTCCTTCCACATGTGCGGTCAAGGAAATTGTATGGGGAGAATTCCAGCACCACTGAGGTGGAGATCTCCTTGTTGAAGGAGTTTGCTCTGAGGACTGGGACCCTGTTCCCTACGCAGTTTAGTGTTTGTCCGCCCAACAGCATTGCTGCCTTGCTACACTGGAGAGTCCTGTCTGCCATCCTTGGGACCCTACCAGAGGACAGGAGAGAGGTTCTTCGGAAGATGGAGGAAATGTCTCCCAGCCTAGCGATGGGTAAATCTTCCGGAAGGACCCTTTCCATCTGTCAGGGTAAGAAAAAGTATGCTGTGGCAGATGCCCATTGCCATCTGGGTGAGTTGCTGGACCGCTCCAACAGTTCGGACCTTTTGTCTGTCCTCGCGGGGCAGCCCAGTAGCCGAGAACCCTACCAGTTGGAGTTTATAATCTCCAATCAGTGTTTTAATAATAGATGGAAGACTGTGAGGGGAATGGAGAAGTTGGCCAGGGATGAGCGAGTGTATTTCTCGATCGGTGTGCATCCCCGGTTTGTGACAGGTCCTCCCAGCCAGAAACAAGTGAGAGAACTGGAGCGTTTGCTACAGGGGTCTCGAGTCGTGGGATTGGGCGAGATAGGCCTGGACTTCAGTAGTCCTGACATCAGGGACCAACAGAAGGAGTATCAGCAACACACTCTTGAATTACTCCTGCCCCTGGCTGTAAGACACAGGTTGCCAGTGGTGTTGCACTTAAGAGGAGGTATCAATGGGGAGTGTACGACCATCGCCATGGAGCTCCTCAAAAGGACACTACCACCAGAGCATCCATTGCATTTACATTGTTTTTCTGGAACAGCCACAGAAGTTGGTGCCTGGATGGAAGCTTTCCCTGCCTGTGTGTTTGGCATTACAGCTGTCCATGGATGTGGGGATGATAGAGCAATGGTATTAAGGCAGATACCTCTTCAGAAACTGGTGGTGGAGACAGATTCGCCATATTTGGTCCCACCAAGCATGAAGTCCAGGGCAAGATACTCTAACCCAGGCATGATTCTGGAGGCAGCCAGGGTAATTGCCAAGGCAAAAAAGATGCCCTTGTCCACAGTGTGTGAGGCTACCCGCTCAGTAGCCAAATGCTTCTACAACATATAGGAGGATGTCACTACAGGCTCTTAAGGGGGAATTTCTCGTGTATATATATATATATATATATTGGTTGCCTTTGGGGGGGTACTATTTAGAGCAGGCCAACTGGTCAGGTTGTTATCTGGCTGGTTGGTTAAGTAGTGAGGAAAATTGGGAGAGGTAGTATAATGTGGACATTTTGTATATATCTAATATGTTAATGGGACACACATACCCCCACCCCCTGACCACTCAATGTGATATGAATTGCATGTATGCATCTGCATGGGATTGACCATTTATATTTTTCCATAGATGTGTGCTTGATACTTTCTATATTTTTGCAAATGTATATACTTGATATTGTTACCTGGTGATTAATGATGACCACATGTAACTCGGGAAGATATGGCAAATTAATGATATATGCTTTTTCTTCTCCCTTCTCAGGAACTGAAGCACAGCATGGGGATCGAGATAGAGCATGGGATAATGGTGGCTGTAAAAGCATGTGGGTGACTCTGCAAGAGCATGAGAGCTGTGGTGGTGGTTGGTGGTTGCATTAAAATTTTAGTTTTTGGTATTTTTTGGAATTTTAACGAAATTGCATAAAGGGAGTGCCTTTTATGACGGGGAGGAGTGTTGTATGGGCCAAGCAGACGACCGGAAGTGACGTTTGGGAGCTGAGTGTCACCCTGTGGAACCGGCCGGAGCTCTGGACCCGACGAGACGAATATAGCGAGCTGACAAGACGTGTTCACCGTGGTTCTCTTTCACACCCGGGTGATCGGCGCCTTAGCTGCTATCCAGTCAAGGTAAATAGACTTTCTTGTGCCAACACACACAAATACAACAGCTTGTTGGTGTGTTCAGAAACAGAGAAATCATGCCAAACGTGAAGCGGGATGGTGGTCCAGATTTGAGCTTGGTTTCAAACCTTTCTATGTAGGAGCTCCATGTGACGACATTGTGGTTTTAGGCCCATCCGCCATCATCTAATCTTATTAGCACAAACAATTGACTGCACAGATGAATGCACAATATTTTATTGCAGATGTTTCAGGTCCAACCTCTTTACCCACTCCTCCCTCCTCCACCCCGCGTATATTAGCACGGAAGCTTGACTGACTGAACGTTAAGAGCGCCTGTGGTAGGGATAGGTACCAGGTTGTTTATGTTGATGAAACGCGGGTAAATAAAAATCAATGCCGATCCCACCGTTGGTATCCTGCGCTAGTAGAAGCAGGCCTTGTAGCACTTCTGGAACTCAAGGATATATAACTCCCAAATATTCCTTCAGGGAAAGGTGGCAGCCTTACCGTTATACATGCTAGTAGTGGCCTAAGATAAAGATAAGGGAGATTCCTTATGAGGTGAAATTTTCCAACCCAGAATTGCACATGCTGATTTGAAAACACGAACCGGCAAACTTGTATGTTACCAATGCATTTGCACAGAAATATGATCATACAGTTTTGGGCACCCCTGTGCAACACAGTGAGTTGGTTTAAACATATTTTTATTTCCGTAAGGATACAATTGGGAAACAGGGCGAAGCCTTATATGAATCCCTCTTGCTATGAGTTGAATGCAATTGAGTTGATCTGGTCATCTGTGAAATATTATGTAGCAGACAAAAATATCATTTTTAAATGAACTGATGTAAAAACTCTAGTTCAAGAGTCATTTCATCAGGTTACTCAGACTGGCGGAAAGCTGTGACACATACGATTAAAGTGGAAGACCGATTCATGGAGCTGATGGCACAGTTGTACATTACATAGACTCCATCATTGTCCACCTTGGAGAAATTGACAGCGAGTCTGATAAATTAAACCTGGATGAAAAGTCAGGTATTTTAACAGGTGTGTTATTGCCAAATGAATTATTTGGTAAATATCCTTTTCCATTCACTGATCTGTACAAACTTAGTAGTAGTTTAACTGATATGGATTAGGCCCTATGGAATTTATGTTTTTCCTCATAATGTAAAATATGCCATTTTTATGTAATCCAAATGTGTTTGTACAGACGTTCTTGCTGTCTGCTCCATTCAATCACTGCATTAGGTGTGTTAGTTCCCTGTGAACAGGCTCACCTTTCTACCCCCACTCACAATCATTTTTCAAGGCTTTTTTTATTTCTGATATATACACATATATATATATACATATATATATATATATATATATATATATATATATATATATATATATATATATATATATATATATATATATATATATATCGATGGCGAAAACGCAAAACCACCTGTCTGCTTTTTTACAATTTCAAGTAAAAGAGAAATGAAGTTTTGCAGATCTTAAAATAGTATAAAATACAGCATATACTCAAATGTTTTGGACATATTTTCGTGATTTACATCACAGTATTAACAAAAACGATCCTTTCAAAACAATTGTGAAAAAAGCCTTTTTTTTTTTTGCTCTGTCAGGGATATTTATGTGGCAGAGAGGAGGTTTTGAGCTTTAGAGTTTTTTTTTTTTTAACAGGTTTGAACGGGCGGTTAGAAGGTTTTGCATTTATGTATACTAGGCAGGAATGATCTCCATTTGAAATAAAAATGGCATTTGTGATCACAAAGTGGTCACTTAAAGAACAAAAATGTAAATTGGGAGCTATATGCAGTATCAGACATGGAAATAAGTTCAGGGTCATATTATTCATTAAATGATTATTGCAGTTATTAAAGGCATCATCAGGATGTCTGTACTAGATAGAACGGGTGGCTGTATTTCTTACGTAAATCAATAAAACAGAACAAAAATACACTTTCACGGCACAAACAAATGTATGGCATTACCCTTGAAGAAGCCTTGCTATGACCAAAAAGAAAGGAAAAAAACTACATGTTTCTCAAAGTAGTCCCTAGACTCAATGCGAACCAGTCGAGTTTCTTCAGAGGGCTTTCTCCATGTGGACGTTTGTTCCTGCCTGTGCTGTATACTTGTATTTTCATCAAAAGAAAGGTTCAACCACAATCATACAAAATCTCAAACATATATATTTATTGAACAGATGTTTTTGGATAATCAATACTTACCGAGTGTGCACCAGAATCATTCCGAACAAAAGCCACCACCAGCGCCCCCATCCCCCAAAAAGTTAGGATTATTGGCAGTATTTTCAAGGATGGCCTATTGATTCATCACCTACTTTTATCATTGACATTAATGGCATTAACAGGAAAGTTTAGGCCTACCAATGTCACCAATGGACCGACTTTATAAAATGCAACAACACCTATTGTTTATTAAGTAATGGTTCAAACTGTGTTTTTCCTTGATTACTTTATGGTAACCAATAAAAACATATATCAGCCATTAAATTGATAGTATACTTTACCTCACCTTGAACTTCAGGTTTTTATCTTCCAATTAATACCCAATTTAGTTAGGTATTTTTTTGTTTAAGGGAAGATTTACCATCAGTATTATCACATGTATCATTTCTCAGCAACGCGCAGCGCTAGCCATAAAATTACCATATCCACAAAAATGTACTCATTTTCAGTTATCTATACATTTGAAAGAACGTTGCTAGGCGACCCAAAACACTCTTTCATCCCTCAATTTACCTCATTGTTAGTGCAGAAAGACTCTCTTTATATTTTAACATCAAATGTGATGAAAATTATTCCTGACAATTAAAACTATAAATAAGTTTCTAATGTCTAATTGCAAATTTAAGTGATTTTTACAAATATTCTGTTGCCATGACAACCAACTTTTGACACTTACTACCTCGAACTGGTTTCTTATGAAACGCTTGTATGGTAGGTATGCTGATGTAAAGTTCCGTATGTGTGTTAAGTTATGCTTTATAAGGTGTTTTTCCCTTCATCTCACGAAAAACTTAATTCCGTTGCCATGGTAACCAAAATAAATGCAAATTGACCATGAAATTGATAATACACCCTACCTAACTTTTAAACTTCAGGTTCTTATCTTTTGATTGATACCGAATCCAGCCGGTAATTTTTCCGGTTGAACAAAAACTGAAAATAAATTTTTAATAAGCTTTTTTGAAAATTTAGCTGCTCTACTATATCTAACAAGGGATGAAGTACATTTTAATCTTAGGGACCCATGCATTTTCGTAACTTTGGTTATTTCTTGTAAAAAAAAAAAAAAAAAAAAGGAGGTCATTTTCAATGTTCGTATAAAAACCAAGTGCAAAAACAATTGTTGTTAGCGTTTGAGCACTTCCAGACACTTTTAGGCCTAGTATGAGCAATAATACAATATTTTACCAACAGCTTGTAAATTTTATCATCAATTTGACTTTCCGCTGTTATTAAATGTTTATTTCTGTTACCAAACACCACCTTGTGTATGTATCTTGCTTAATGGTTAGATCAAATAACAAGATTCGACAGGTTAACTACATACGATTTACTTAGAGAGTGTTTGAAGTGACACATTTTGACACTGATTTATCCGATGCGCATTGCAGGTTTTGCGCTTTAGAAATTTAGAGCACTGGAGATCGGAGTTTTCGACTTCCGGCAGCTGTTATGCCTAAAACGGGAATTCGGATTTCGGAATAGTCACGAAACATCGATCTTAAGGAAAGGAAGAATCGTGCATTGGAAACTGGAAATCGTATTTTTTTCACTTAAGAGGTTTTGCGTTTTCGCCATCGATATATATATATATATATATATATATATATATATATATATATATATATATATATATATATATATATATATATATATATATATATATATATATATATATATGACTGGGATTTTTTTCTGGGGAGGGGTGAAAACTTACACAGTCAAGAATCATTGTTCTGTAATATTTCAATTAAACTGTAAAGTTTACACATGTTTTGCCGTAAACTATTCAGCTGGGCACATACTTATATTAGACTGGAGACAAGAACAGCATTATGTCCCATCGCAATGAGTGTGACACCCCCACCCCCCACCGACTTCACCCAGTGGTCATGCTATTGTGTCCATGCTGTCAGAATGAGTCAGGTGGTCACAGGGCCACCTTCTGTGTCACTTCTGCCATAATTGACATAAGTTCACCCAATATCGCTCAAAATTTTATATATGTGTCCAGCTTTTCAGAATGTAGGTGAAATTATAGTTTTTACTGCAATAGGTGCGGCTAAAAAATGACATGTGAAGCAACTTTTATGATCTTTTGTCTGGAATGAGATCATATCTCTGACTTTAGTCCTGGGTAACAGACCCAAGAGCCATTATGCTGAAATACCGACCGCTAGTCCTGAGTGACAGATCCCATGCAGATCCCTTATACTGGTAAACCGAACGAAGCGTCCTGGCAATTCTCATAGCTACACTCGAAAAATTGATTTCATGACAGTTTCGAAAGTAAAACGAAGAATCTCTAACTCTTTAACGTTATTCAAGACTGAATTCCCTGGGTGCCATACATGCAGGCTCAAATGAAATTGATTCTACCAGCTTCCATACGTACAAACGTTTTAATGTGGAAAACAGACATTTAAGTGAATAGGAGTAACAAATGTCTATTTAAGATTGTAATTGTGAAGTGATTGATGCAAAGAGTGTAATATCATCTACATTGGCAAAGGAATTATGCAAATGTTTACCGACTTTTAAACCATAATGGGAATTTCCTCATTTGGAATGCTTTTCCATAGCAAACAGCATACGAAATACGGAGTGTCAGCGGACCATATTAAGACTAGAAAAGAAGATTTGCCTCAAAAGCTAATCAATCTGTGTGCATTGAAAGCTAGAATAAGGTTGAAATCCTACAATCTTGACTTTTGTGTCCATGGGCTAAACCTGCAGTAAAATACACATGAGAATCTGACCATGATATCGACTATCTTTTAAACGTGGGATTCATACTCATAACTTCACTCGAAATAAAGATTTAATTGTACACTGATCAATAAATTTAGGAAAGTGAGCCCCCAGCTGGCATTGAAAATGCAAGTATGACTAAAACTGTGCCACAAACTGAAGAACTGAAGGAATGGTGGACACCTGTACCTCATTTAAAATGTTCTAGTGTCCCCCATTTGCATAAATTAAAATTCTGTAATTTTGTTTGTGGTCCATTGGGTGTGTCTATAGCACAAACCTACGAAGATTTTTAAAGTGTGACCGATACTTCTACCTTTAATATTTTTGAAGATATTCATCATTTAAACTTTACGAGTTCCCTTCATTTGTGT
This sequence comes from Hermodice carunculata, assembly GCA_964020975.1. Taxonomy (NCBI): domain Eukaryota; kingdom Metazoa; phylum Annelida; class Polychaeta; order Eunicida; family Amphinomidae; genus Hermodice; species Hermodice carunculata. Next base: position 32,551,940 of record OZ026625.1, on the reverse strand, counting down.
AAAGCGAAGTACTACGAGTTTTAGGTGTGGTTCATTGCATGCGCCTACATCACAAATCTATGAATTAAAGTTAGGATTATGCATCTTCTTTTAATACTTTCGAAGGTATTAAACTTTGCAAATTTTCAAGTGGCCTAATAAGCATAAAGTTAAATTCTACAATTTTTGTTTGTGGCCTGTTGGATGCACCTACCGTACAAATTTGTGCATTTATATTGGAATGGTATCTCTGCCTTTAAAAGTTTAAAGGTATTCAGCATTTAAACTTTTCCAGTGCCTAATTTGCATAAACTAAAATTCTACAACTTTCGGTTATGGCTTATTGGATGCGCCTATAGCACAAACTTATCAATTAAACTTAGGATGGTACCCTACCGTTAAGACTTTTGAAGATATTAAACATTTTATAGTTTAACTAGTCTTAATTTGCATAATTTGCAACACGTTAACTATTCCAAACCAAGGAATTCATTTCACTACTAGGTCAATCAACATGCCAAGTTTGGTACTTTTCGAACAATAATGTCCGAGAAAAACTCGGAACAAAATTGACACGGAAATAAATAAATAAATAAATGAATGAAAGAATTGAAGGAAACCAAAAAGTCTGGGTGCCAACGCAGACTTAATTAGAATGGGAAACAGAGCAGTTTGTTTGTTTGGTTATTGAAAAGAAGGATCACTGGGGGATTACGTATTCATCAAAAACGGACTGTCAATTCTTTTTTTATATACAGCGTAGGAAGAGGTAGATACGCGGAATGATTGCGGTGCTGGCAGAGAAATCTTTCTCTGATGCATTAGTTGTTCGGCTCACAGAACAAATGACACCGAGCGTCAATCGGCCTGTTTGCGTTTGACTTGCAGAGTTAATGGCGTTGACTTACACTGCCATGCCCGGTGACCAAAGTCCTTTAAAACGTCCTGTAAGCAAATAGACTACCACATTAAAGTATCACTTAATTGCACTTTTGCATGCAGGCTCGCCAATTTTGCAATTAACAGACTTGCTGTTCTACCAAATGCTTGGCCGGCTTCACTCCAACTTGTTTGACCACCGCAGACATATACATCATATTGGAGGTGACAGTCTGAAACCAAAGTCTATCTGTCAAGATTCAAGCCCTTTTCGGACAGTTTATACAACCAAATTCATTGCTAAGGTTTCTTGATGTGATGGATCCCCATGAAAATAATGAAGCCACTATGCTACTCCTGCCTTCCCTTGAAAATATAGCAATATATTCCCACTTTAGTTTAACCATTTCCCCTAATATCGGCCGAAAGCGACTGGAGGTTAAATACAGCCTGTTTTAATGATTTGTTGAGTAATTTTAGGTTAGGCAAATGAATGAGAGTTGCAGACGAACCCAAATGAGAACAGCCTGGTAAACAGCTTTTCTTTTGGCTGGCACCCAACTTGTCCCAAGGAAACCTGTTGACTCAGTCTTGATTCAAGGGCAACGGGTAAAGTGAAATACGGATTGACTCTTGCGCTCACACCAGAGTTTTCAGATTAACGACAAATTCAATCCGCACATCTTCGAGATTTACGATGAAAATCATTGCACAATCATTATAAAAATGCCAACGTGTTCGTTGACATACTCATCCTTTTTGATCGCCATAAACAGTTGTTGTGTGACACCGTCAATTATTAAACTCTTATTGTAGGTCCCCGTACACTTTCGTACATGCTGGCAGAATAATGTCTATCACCTAGACATACTGGTGTGTTCAGCTCTCTGTGACTGCGTTAAACGGTCTTGGTTCATTCCAACTTAAGAGGTATTAATTTGTATAAGCAGTAATACGGAAATCTATTTCGGAAATAGAGTTTGGCTGTGTGTCAAGAAATTAAACCAACCCAGATCACCCCTATTGGGTTAGATTCATAACAAAACAATCGTGCTATTGTGATAAATCTACATTTTTAACCTGTTTCATGTCTCAGTGTAATCTGCCTTCTGACATTCTTTTCTATTTTGAGATTATTTCAATAAACGTTTGCTTCGTGCTTAAAGCGGAATAAAATAAGGTTCAGGAGTGGCCTTATATTGTGGTGGGCGCTAAGTGACACAGTTGTCGATAAACGTGTACACGTGGCGCCACATTCTTCCTTCAGTTCTTCTTCTTTTAACACAATTTGTATATTAAGTGAACATACAATACAATTGTGTTCGGTGTTACACGGACATTTTTAAAAAGTTGTGCCTTTAACTTTGCCAAGAGTTAACGAACTAATTTCTTTGTGAAACCATTTTGAAACTTTTTTTTTTAAGATTTCATTTAGGCTCATATGAACTGTGTATATTCTTCATCTGGACAAAGTTTATGTATTGACCCATTAATTTGCATAGTCTTGTGATGTATTCTTTGGGTATGTATTCCATGAAGAGTCTAATTTTCATGTTATTCAAGATTGAATTATTAAAATCCTTCTAATTTACATATGTTTCCAGTAACGTAACTGTTCTACTTGATATGCTCATAGTCACTACCACACCAGAAGCATTAGCATGCAAAAATTGTAAGTCATGATGTCCAAGAACCCCTCCGACAAATATGTATACGTAAACAACTAATACGAAAACAACATATTCAGGTGCACACATATGTAGTAAATCTAGTGTGTAATTTACCCTTTTAAAAACGAGTTCGATCTATGAATGTGAAGTTTCCATCCTTTGTGGAGAGTACAAATAGAGAACAATTACCTAAAAACAAACTTTGACTTCACTAGTACCAAAAGGAACGTACGGAAGTATCAAAAGACCATTTATTTGAAGAAAGCTAAACCATTACAGTGAAACGATACATTCATTGCATCTTTTTTTTTGACGTAAGTGTGAAATAAAATGCTACATCAATCTACACTGTCCAGTGCAACGTTCTGTTCCTTACATTTGCTCTTTAAACCTAAGCGTTATTTTAGCCGTTGTATCAATACAGAAACTAGTCTCGCAGTGGATGCAGGAGTGACCTCTGATTGACGCAACACTTCGAGGACTGGATTGTAGGTTATAGACTGACAAAATGATATGTTTGCTTCGCATTGATACATTTATTTTCGTCGCATGTTCAATTATAGTTTTCTTACAGGACACGATTTTCCAAGAAAATTATTGTCGTCCATTTTCAGAAGAAAAAAAAGGGGGGGGGGCAGATTCGACGGGGTGGCTGACTTCTCGGCAGTTATTGATAGTAATATGAGTACCTGTGGTTCGGCCGGCCTCAGGTGTTTTGTCAACTAGCTGTCGCAATTGTACATAATAGATGTGATTAAAGCACTTCCCCACCTTTTCTTTTTGCTTGAAATGATGCATCAGAGTTTTTCCTAAGACACGAATGAAACATCGGTACACTAGAAAATACATAAACGACACTGCATGTGATACAATAACGAGTCAACGACACATGAATAACACTGTTTATAATAAGTCAACGACACATAAATAACAGAACTCAGAACTCAGATATGTTTTTTGACCTTCGGAAGAAAATGCACACATCACATGTTGAAATACACCCAGGTAAAAACTGAGGTGCTTCAACAAAATGGAATAGCTGGTCAGGGAGACTCTCATTAATGCTTGGCAAAAGCCTTTATCATGCAAGCCACCCGTTCAAATATATTGTCATGTAAATAGTCAGAGATAAATAAGGGATCTATAGACTTTAAAATCTAAAAGATTGAGTTTATACACTGTTTGTGACACGATACAGAGATAACGCCGTTTATAAGGCCGCAACGAGTCAATATAGCAGAAATAATGCCGTTGGGGATACAGCAACGAGTCAACGATACATAAATAACACTGTTTATGATACCACAAAAATCAACGGTACATAAATAACACGTTTCAACAACCAGTCAACGATGCAGAAATATCGCTGTTTGTGATACACCAATCAGTCAACGGTACAGCAATAACAATGTGACACAACAACGTGTCATAAACTAAAACTGTTTGTGATACAGAAACGAGTCAATGATACATAAACATGATACATTAACGAGTAAGCTATACAATGTGTATAAAAAAAACACTTATGCGATACAGCAACGAGTCAATGATAACTAAATAACACTGTTTGTGATACTGCAACGAGTCAAATGTACAATGTGTATAAAAACACTTATGCGATACAGCAATGAGTCAACGATAACTAAATAACACTGTTTGTGATACAGCAACGAGTCAACGATAACTAAATAGCGCTGTTTGTGATAAAGCAACGAGTCAACGATAACTAAATAACGCTGTTTGTGATACAGCAACGAGTCAATGATACATAAATAACTATGATACATTAACGAGTCAAATAAAGAATGTGTATAAATAACACACTTAAGTAATACAACAACGAGTCAATGAGACACAAAAAAGTATGGTTGCAAAGATGAAAAGGCAGTTGTGGTGTATGGGGGAACATTACGTAAGAGGCTATATCATTATTCCATTATTTCAAACCAGTGCTTATTTGGAATAATATCGGTCTCCAAAAGTGTGCTCATTAAACTCATGGATGTGCTAGCAGTTTCGCGGCCTGCTTCTGCCATGGAATACAGATGTAGATCCCCTGTTAGCCTAAAAATACATACATGGGACACAGGGAAAGGGGATCGCACATAACATACCAGGTGATATGTTATGAGAAGGCGGGACGTTAAGCATAATTGGATTTATTGATTATTTCCAAATTAATCAAACCAATGTAATTAAAAAAGACAGAAAAGGGGAAAAGAAGGAAGGGAGAGCATGCGGACTAAGTGTGTATACAAGTTGAGTGTGTATATAAGATTAAATGGACTGTAAATTTATGTTTCGCACACATTTTAATGGAACCTGACAAATGAGTTTGATGTATACATTTTGAATGGAAAACTAACATTAAGTTATGGATACTTCTTAATTGCTAATGTTTTTGGCACATATACTCTACAGGTCTGAAAAACTTTTCCGACACAAAAATTGTCACGTTCCATTTTTTTTTGTGGGGGGGGGGGGGGTATGCGATTTTACATGATTTTTAGTTTACTATACTTTGGCTTATACTTCTGCTACCAGTTCACTTACTGCTTGGTATTTTGGCACATACGCTCTGCAAGTCTTGGGAATTATCTTTGGTATAAGTACTGTCGTGCTCTTGTGATTATCGATTTTTATTTAATTTTACCCCCTTTTTTCTGTTTTTGCTTTTCGTGTTTTTTTTTGGGGGGGGGGGGGTTGTTTTGCTGATTCGGCAAATAAAACACATTGGCTTGAATCTTGGTGATGATAGATCCTGAACCCACGCTAATATTGATCTTTGGTGATCGTGAAAGGTCAAGCAGGAGTTGTGTCGCGTAGACAAGGATGCATAATGCATTTTAGCGCTGCCGAAAAGCTCGAGTCGTTTTGATTGCTTGTGTTGTGTAAGCTGTTGCCAAGTTATACGCGGCTAACGATGCTAAGCATCGTCTCACCGTGCAAGGTCTCTTCATTAGTTGGCTACGTGTTCAGACTACAGTGTCCCATTGGTCTATCATTGGAGCTTTACTTTCTTATTGTTAGGAATGATATTGTTGACGGAATATCATGTCAATCTAGACAGACGACAAATTATTTTTCGAAATTGAGGAAAATATAAAATAGATCTGGACTATTCCTACACGAAAGATTTTAGTAGTTGAAGTTGAAGTTGAAGTTGAAGTTTATTTTCATAAATACATCATTCAAACTATACAACAAATGAATTTGAGGGTAGAAACCTTGATGGGCTTATATGACCCACGGCCATGAAAACTCAAGATACAAAATAAACATTTGCAATAGTATAAGTACAGACACTTCTGGTATTTCTAATTTATACAATAATCAACATAATCACTTCAGATACTCCACACTTCATAAACATGTTTACGTTAATGACAAAATATTAGTGCAAAGTGCACAAAGGAAAAGGGTTGATGGTATTCTTTCATAAATAATATGATAGAATAACTTACATCTTTAGAATGTTTCTAAGTTTTCTTTCAAAGATATGAAGGGATGGTGCTTGTCTTATGTGATGTGGAATTTCATTCCATACAATTGGTGCATTAAATTTAATAGAGAAAAATGATTTATTGGTACGGTAATTGAAAATATGAACATTATATTTCTGTCTGGTATCATAATCATGGATATTCTGATTTTCAACAAATAAATCCCTTATAAAATTTGGGATAAGATTATTAATAGTTTTATACATAAACACACCAGCAACAAATTTGTGTATTGATTCGAATTTCATAATATGTAGATCATAGAAAAATTTGCGCAGTATGCTCAGTGCAGCTGGAATTTGATATTATACGTAACATTCTTTTCTTAAGTTTAACTAAACAATCCAAATTTGACCTATAATTAGCAGCCCATGTGATATTACAGTAAGTAAAATATGGATAAATTAAAGCATAGTATAAATTCCTTAAAATAGTAGTACCCATGCTTTGTTTCACCTTTTTCAAAATCCCAATTACTTTGCTGATTTTTCCAGATATATATGCTATATGAGATTTCCGGTTTAAATGGTCGTCCATCCATATGCCTAAGAACTTTACTTTTGTTACCTGCTGATTTATAGAATCATTGATTGAAATTTCAAAATTACCATATTTTTTTTTCTTAAATGATACACCATATAATTGGTTTTCTCCACATTGACAGAAAGCTTATTAACCTGAAACCATTTGGAAACCATAACTAAGGTTTGGTTAACATTTTGTAATAAGTGTTCAAAATTTTTATCAGAGAAAAATAAACTAGTGTCATCTGCAAATAGTAGACACAAACATTCTGGACATGCTACAAATAAATCATTTACGTATAAAAGGAACAATAACGGACCCAAGATTGATCTTTGAGGGACACCATGTGTTATTGTTAACAAATTAGATTTTGATAATGAACATATTGCTGAAGCTCTGATAAATATGATGAGAACAACTGAAGTGGTACTCCTCTGATACCATATGAATTTAGCTTGTTTAATAATATATTATGATCAACAGTATCGAAAGCTTTTGAAAGGTCAAGAAAAATACCTATGGAATGTTCTTGTTTCTCAAGGGCTTCTAGTATCCTGTTTGATAAGAAACTTACTGCAAGGTCAGTGTTATATTGCATGCGAAAACCAAATTGAAATTGATATAATATATCTAATCTATCTAAATATGATAGAAGTTGATTGTATGCTACTTTTTCAAACAATTTTGAAAAACATGTAAGTAAAGAAATAGGTCTATAATTTGAAAAAAATTCGCGGTCACCTTTTTTAAACAATGGAAGAACTTTTGCAATTTTCAAATCATTAGGAAAAATACCAGTTTCTAAAGATACATTGATAATATGAGTTAGGGACGTAAGAGTATAGTCTAAATTTTTTGGTACATCCAAAACACCGGGTTTTGTGAATTTTGACATAACAGAGCAAAACTACAGAGTTTTTAAATCTTACAAAATCCTGGATACGGTGACGTCACAAAACTTTGGGATTCGTAAGTTGTAATGTGAGGAATAAACCCCTGGAACTGTGACGATCCAATCTTTAGACAAAGAGCTGTGTCACCAAGGCGTGGGTTTTGTTTAAAAAGAAAAAAGAAAAAAAAACTGGTTTAGTAGTAAAAGCTTGAGTTTGTTGAAAACCGGGATATTTGTGATAAACCGCAGGGTTTCGTCATTAAAAAACCAGGCTCTTATACACGAAACATTTTGAAGGCAATGGCCAGGATTTGCACATGGAATGAAATGCTATATCTGATTGGTTGCTGCATACGTATTTACAGCGTTAGGGGATGCACCGTGAAATTTGCGCAAACCTTGGATTTGTGACGTCAAAACACTCAGGGGTCTGTGAAGATACAAAACCAAGATTTTTGATGTCATAAAACCCAAGTTTATGTGAATCATTACACATTGCAAGCCCAAAAAGCCAAGGAGTTTAACGAAACCCAATGTTATTGTTTTACAAAAAGTGTAATGGACACTAGATCAGTCCTCAATACCTTTCCGTTCTTGTCTCTACTATTGCTACTCCAGTTTGTACTATTGTTGCCCTAGTTACTACTATTGCTGCCACAGATAGTCCTTTTGACGCCGCAGTTGGTACTATTGCTGGCCAAGTTAGTGCTCGAGATTTAGAGCATTTGTGCAATCTTTGAACAGAAACATGAAATATGTAGTTCTGGAAACTTGTTATCTCCTGTTCACGTGTGTGGAGTAGCATGTCCATCTATATTCGCACAGTATGTCCGTCGATATCCTAACACATGTCCAACTATATCCGCACAGCGTGTCAATCGATATCCGTATAGTGTGTCCGACTAGATCCGTACAGCATGTCCATCGATATCAGTACAGCAAGTCTGTCACTATCCGTACATCATTTCCGTCGACATCTTTAAACCATGTCCGTCGACAAAATGGCTTCCACACGATTAACCTTATACCATTTTTTTATACTGTGTGTCTTGTAAATATTTATGTGTGTACGTCCACGTCTGAAGAGCCTCTCGTCTGTACTCTTTGTACCAACCGTCTGGCGACTTCTGGTTTAAAAGCATGTTTATCTATAGAATTATTAATACAAAGGTTTCTCCGCCTTACATTCCCTCAGAGACGAGATCCAAGTAAACAAAGCATATGAAAATATCTTAGTCATAAAATGTTACATTTGATATGAAGAATGTGTCAATTACTTATGTTTGAAGGGGGTCAATCGTTTGACGGCTACTGGTGTAAAAGTGTGTGAAGTAGCAAGATAATAAATTGGTCCCTCGGAGATAAAGGTGCGTGAAACACAGTGACAAGGCATATCAATCTCCATGCAGCTCGTCTGAGGCCTTAGTTTCCTCGAATTTAGATAATCGGTACATTTAATGACACATATAGCCTGCAGATTTTTTTATGAACCGTTTATGTTCCCACGGGCAAACAATTGCATTTACATCATTTCCGTAACCGCGCCTGTTATTGATGGAAGTGATGTGATTTGTTCTGTAAGATGCATTGTACGTTCTCTGGTGATCACATGAATATAAAATTATTTCCTGGAAAGAGCTTGCTTGTCACGTGGTGAAAGGCTACTTACGAGGGATACGACGTATGCATGCAAACATAATCAAGTGTTTTTTTCATATTTCATCTGTGAAACTAAAACTGCTTACGTGTTACAACTATGGCATATATTCCATTATAGCGTTTTCTTATTCTAACAGCAGTAGACTCATTACACATACTACTATACATCAGAGGTTTACTTATCAATGCAACTATGCAGTTCATTCTAAATTCCAACAGGTTCTTCACATCAATGGCGCAGTGCATTGAGTCAGGTCAATGATATATCCGTTTTTACTAGTTGCCTTGGTACTTGGTATCATTGTTTTGTTTTCTACTGGTTTCGTCCTATTTCCCTTTTAAATTGTTTGTTTCCCAGTTGGCTTGTGCAATGTACATGTTATCTTGATGTTATCTGTATCTAATCCAGGAGAGAGAGATATGTATTAGCCAAATGTCACTTCCTCAATCATCTCGAAGGAGATCAAGTAAACTGTCATAAAAATGTATCTGGATGAAAAATTTAATATATTACACGGTGCAAAGAGTAACACACCTTCTTCTTCTTCGTCTTCTTCTTCTTCTTCTTCTTCTTCTTCTTCTTCTTCTTCTTCTTCTTCTTCTTCTTCTTCTTCTTCTTCTTCTTCTTCTTCTTCTTTAATATATTACACGGTGAAAAGAGTAACACACCCTCCTCCTCCTCCTCCTCCTCCTCTTCTTCTTCTTCTTCTTCTTCTTCTTCTTCTTCTTCTTCTTCTTCTTCTTCTTCTTCTTCTTTAATATATTACACGGTGAAAAGAGTAACACACCCTCCTCCTCCTCCTCCTCCTCTTCTTCTTCTTCTTCTTCTTCTTCTTCTTCTTCTTCTTCTTCTTCTTCTTCTTTAATAATATTACACGGTGAAAAGATAACACTGCCTCCTCCTCTTCTTCTTCTTCTTCTTCTTCTTCTTCTTCTTCTTTAATATATTACACGGTGAAAAGAGTAACACACCCTCCTCCTCCTCCTCCTCCTCCTCTTCTTCTTCTTCTTCTTCTTCTTCTTCTTCTTCTTCTTCTTCTTCAGCCTTAGCTTTGCCTTTGAACAATCAACAAATCAGATACACTAACATGTCAACTTGGTGTCGTGCCACGACAGAATACTTCATATAATAAGTTACAAATACTTTTATGTCAAATAATTTCGGGTTCGATAGTAGCTTGTATTCCAGTAGGACAATGGGTTTCTTTGGGGGGAGGGGTGGAAGGTGGAAAGTGAATAACTTATTTTCCAATGCATTTTACATCTGCTGATGAACCCGAACCGAAAAATGACTGACCAACAGGTTTATCTTTAATAGGGATGTTGCGATTAAATACTTTCTTCACAGCTCCTGGTTTCTCCGCCGGGTCTGCTTCTTAAGTACCGGTTTGGGCGTTTATCACAGAAGATATACGCCCGAGTGAAATAGGTAGGTGATTGCCTGAGTGGAATAGGTCAATGATTGCCTAAGTGGAATATGTAGGCGATTGCAGATCGTCAGGTAGCTTTAACTCTCTAGCTTGTCCATTCTTCAGTGGACCTGTTGTTTAGAATGGCCCGACTCACTTCCTGATAATTTTTAAGCGTGTGGTCACTTGGTTCAAAGCCCGTTAACCTTGTGACATTTTGCTTGTAAATATGCTTTATTTTCCGATCTGATCACCTGGATATTAAGAAAACGGATTCCCTGTCAGAATGAAATAGATATGCCGGATAACGACGGAACCGCCTTGTCGTATCATTAACCTGTATTCGTTTCCCTAATTGAGCTTTAATCATCATAAAGTAATCTCTCTGCGTAGTTGCCTGCTTAGATGACTCTGGGACCATCTTTGTGTGTTGATGATGACACAGGGTTCCAGTCTACCAATGCAGAGCCCTATGTTGGTCTAGCAAACAATCTTGGGAGCAGAAAACCTAGCTCCAGATATAGGAGCTTCAGCGGACGCGGGCGAACAGGTAGCCCCTTCGCCAAAGTCTAGTGAAGCTGTGTCTGGAGCTATCCACAAGCACGGGGTTTCTACAACCCCGCAGGTCAGCCATATAGAGCCAACGAAAATAAGAAAGAGAACAGAGTAAGTGTATGTACGCTGTGCCACTGTGTATTGCCTATATTACCTGTATTAACGGCGCTATTTTATGACAAACAGGCTGAGAAATACCCTTTTCTGATTACAAAAGAACAAAAAAGGCGACGGCTTCGTACCTGGCGTCAGTCGAGGAAACTTTCGTGCAGCATGGGTTGTTCCTGAGGAACATTAATGCTACTGTCATGTACAATGTTAATATTCAAGTCTACACCAGGTTGGTTTTATGGAAATTAATGTCTCTTTGTTATACAGAAGGTCTAGCAAAATGAGGTAATTTTTGTAAAAATTCTAAACAAGCAAATCAGACATCAAGTATCGCCGGTTTCATGGAAATATAAAATGATCACGCAGTAGTGTTACTTTTATAATCTCTGCCTGGAGGCGGAAGCAGCTGTTAACTATTTTTATCCCATTATTGGCTGAAAAGGTGCAGTATTTATTTGTGGAAACCTCACTACCACCTCGACACCTATCATCATATCTCGTTCTTCCCTCACCCTTTTAGACACGGACACCACATACCCTAGCATCTGAGCAATTCATATCACGCGATCACTCTCAACACTTTTTTTACTGGTTGTAAGTTTCAATTACTGGACAATATATAATTGCTCATCATGCGGCATCCGTTTGCAGACCAAAACTATCACGCTCACTTTCGTTTTTAAAACACTTCCTCCATAATAGCGATGTGTTGATCCATCTAGTTGAAACACTGTGCGCACATGATTAATGAACGAAAGGGATCACTACTTTATATTATGGTGGTTACTGTCTCGGTAGTGAATTTCAACCTGCTACCCCCAGTAATCTGTATTTTTCGCATCAAAAGTGTCCGTTCCTTCAATAGATTGATCGGTCTCCTGAGTCTCTGTCAGACATTTCCTGAGCAGCTGCCGAAAACTGGCAGATGATTCGGAATGATGGCTCGCAAAATCCAAACTTAAATATTTATCCCCTCTTTACTTCATGAAGAAGGAAACAAAGATTACTAAGCTGTCTTGATCCCGGAAGATAGATATTGGTTTGAGCATTTTTTTATTCATAATAATAGAACAAAGTTTTAGAAATGAATATGATCGAAATTGGGGGAAAAGGCCGAGCCCTCTATTAATACCTCTCGGCTAGAAAAAAGACAACATGAATGCAGGACATTACAAAACTCACTCTAGCGATGATGCATCGAAACACAGCTAAGAAAAACACAGACGCTGAACCAGGACACATAAAGAAGCGTCATTATAAGCTAAATGTATGTATGGCAAAGTAACAGAATTTTACTACCGTGAAAATATGTCAATATAAAAAAATCAATATTCGTCTACGCCATTTCAAAATTTAACCAATGGCGGTTGACGAAAATCGAGTATTTAAAATGATATAATCTTGATCAGGGGAGAAAATTTGGGTACTTTCCTGAAGACTATGCTTGACAGAGCCGAACAGGAGAGTTTGTAGAGAAAAAGGAGCATATTTTGAGATAAGCATATGTAAGTTAGATCTGGCGACTACATTTTATAATGGACACTCTTAGACAAAAAGTGCCACACATATTCATCAGATGCACCACATTCACAGCATGGGGACAATTTGAATCCAAGCTTGAATAAGGTTAACTAAAAGCCCCCCAAAACAAATTATGGGCCTTTAGCCGTCCTTTTTTCCCTTGAAAAGCAACATCTCTAGTTTGTCATGTCTAGATGTATTGATTCTACACACAACTGAATACATCTTAACATAAATGAACTAAATGGAACAATTTGCCGATGTGTTTTGTATTATATGTCACTGTTTCTTTGTTGCCCTTGTTGCTGTCTAACTGGAAAAAATTCTGTGTGTATATGGCATAAGTGGACATGTTTTGGGTACACTGTACATGCTCATGTTAGCCAAATAACGTTATGTTGTTTATAACACTCATGTGCATACTGAAAGTAGGTTATAATCCCCTTGCCGGAAAAGCAGACCAAGTTCCGTGTTACTACACGCCCAGTAGACAGAATACGCTGCTTGGGTCCCCTTACAAAATCAACATTCTGGGACCATGCTGGATTTTGCTGGTATTTGCTGGACATGCTGAAAAGTGCTGGAACCACGTTGCATTTTGCTGGAAAAAGGACTTAATTTTTTCTCGATTTTCTGGTTTTTACTGCCAATGCTGGATACTGATGGAAACATGCTGGGTTTTGGTAGAAAAAAAACTTAGTTTTTTCAGGGTATTCTCATTGTTGCTGGGAATGCTGGGTATTGCTGGAAACAGGCTGGATTTTCCTGGAAAGAGAACTTAGTCTTTTCAGGGTTTTCTAGTTTTTGCTTCGGATGCTGGATATCGCTGGGCGCATGCCTGATTTCGCTGGGAAAAGAACTTGTAAAATTTTAGAATGTTAGATTTTTGTTAAAGATGCTGGATTTTGCTGGAGTAGGCCTCAGGGTACAGAACTTAGAAAATTTTGAAACTGAGTCTTTGACAATCCAGCAGAATCCGGCACAGTGTTAATTTTGTTACTGCCTAGTTTTTGATGGGCATGCTGGATTTTGGTTGTTAAGAGTTTGCTGAAATTTACTGGCACAATTTATAGTCCAGCAATTTCTTAAGTGTAACCACAGTGTGGTTTTGCTGGATTTTTCACATTTCTCAACCCAGCAAATGATTACTTTTTTTTTTTTGCTGGACCTGCTAGATTACAATTAAAATAGATCTCGATCTTGGTAAGATATTCAATGGTCAAGATTTCTGTTGAAGGAAGGCAGCATGGGCGATAAAGGAGGAACAAGTGCGTCTACCCTCGCTCAAGTTCCAATTATAATCTCGATGTTTCAGCATTATTAATTAGCTCCAAAAGTTTTATTTTAGTATGCAATCTTATGTATATATCTTATAACTGGATCTTTAATTACCTGTGCCAGATTTTTGGAAAATTCATTAGACTTATACCTATCAATATATTGAATGAAGATACAAAATATTCGATCCTCGGTTAGCCTCGTTCTCAAAGGTATGCAAGGCGGGAAATTTTGTTGAACTGAATTTGCAGATTGTGAAGACTGCGTTCTGTTGTGCTGTGTTGAACGACTGCAGAATTCAACAAAGCATGGGGCAAGGCAACAAATTTAAATATCTAGTAGTCTTTCCCTTGTGGTTGGATCAAACATTGGCAGTGGTTAAACCCGCGCAAACATCACCAGCCTTCAATGGGAGCAAAATATTGGGGAAGAGGTGGATGTGCAAACACTGCAGTGGCCGGGGATAATTCACAAGGCTATCATAATGGAAATGGCTTGTGAGTACACTATTATTAACTCATGAACTTTCATGTCTTAATGTTACTGGATTAATACACAGTATGAATATCTTTATTGACATGAACCAATGCAACTCAGTATGGTAGAGGTACAGTCACGATGGATGTGATGTACAATGTAAAACGTAAAACATGAAATCATGCCTTTCATGGGGTCACACTAAACACCAAACCCCACCTGAACCCACCAAAACTCACCAAACCCCACCTGAACCAACCAAAACTCACCGAAACCCACATTTTTGCTGGATTTTGTCGGGATTTAACCAAATCCCGACAGAATCCAGCGAAAGTTTGTTGGAACTGGCTGGAGAAATGCTGGATATTGCTGGATGCTTGGCAGAAAATGCTGGATTATGACGGATGTTTTCTCCAGCATTTTCCACCACGCCCAGCAATATCCAGCAATATCCAGCATAATCCCAGCATTTCGTTTTTGTAAGGGTCTGCTGTGGAGGCAAATACTCCTCTCCAAGACTCTAATTTGATCATTGTTTACCCATACTTATATGAACATGCATGTGATTTATCAATTACGTACCTTTGTTCTGAACATAGTTGGATACATGTATACTCTTCTTTTTAAGATTTGTACACTGTAGAGTCATTTCATTTCTTATACCTTTTCGTCTTTGTGTGTATATGCATTATCGTATATTCTATGCTCATCATTGTCATGTCCGAACCAAAAATTGATCCTTGAGTTTCACTCAGGGTTTTGAAGCAAAATATGTATGTGTACCATGCTCTGGGTTAGTTTTACCCTGTATCAATACACCAAGCATCAATACGTCCATCGTGTAATTTTGGGGTTTTCAATGCATTGTCTATTCATTTCCTTTTTTTCTCTCGCTTTTTGTATTTTGTATTTGTCATCTGATCTACCTGACGTACATATAAAGTCGTCCAGCAATTACACATCAGTGTGATAAAATGACAGTTCAAAGCTTATTTGACAACATGTAGAGAGGTTAGATTTATACTTCCTACATTGCAAAAGGTGAGGATCATATAAAGTAACCACAACATGTGGGCAGTCAACCATGAACAGGATAGGCAGCACCATCCTTAGGTGAGTTTAGAACTAACCCAGATCTCTCATATTGCGCATTCCCAGTAATTACCGGCTTGGTTAGGTTTATACCATTGACTGTATGCTTAGTTTGCGCACTGCTTTCATTATATGTAGGGTATGCAAATATCGTTGTTATAAATGCATGTTAAATATATTATGTTCATGCCCACACTAAATTCCAATGTGATCATATTGAGTGTGGAATACATGTTATTTGTGGATCCGCATTGATGTGTTTGCCCAGTCTTTGTGGCTCTCCCATATCCTCTGCGCGTGTCCTCAGGATATGGATGATTATTTGCATAATTATGAAAGCAGCGGAACTGTCCATGCTTTTTGCATAGAAACCTGATGATTCAGTTGGAATATGTGTAATAAACTTCATAAAGAACAGGCTGGATAAGTTAACCCATTGGAACATATATAATACATTTCTGTTAATACCAGTATGGACAGATTAACATTTTCTCATTCTATAGTTCTCTGAATATGAACCCTCATAGAATTGTAATTAGCTGTATTTTTGTATTGTTATGTTGAGTCAAAACTTAAGTTACTGTCCCTAACACTTATGTCAACTTAAGATATATAACCGTGGCTTTAATTATTTTTGTTGAATTATTGCGCTGCTTTAGTTCGACCCAGTTGCATAATACGTTTAATTACAAGCTCCCCAAAACGGTACTTTCACTTAGTAAGAAAATGGTGTGAGTCACTGAAAATTAGTAGTCACATAAGTATAATCTTATCTATGTGAACCGGTCATGGTACTTATGTATATACTTGACTTTTGTATATGTGAGTTGCTCAAACATTGACTATATAGGAGGCTTTAGTCCTGACTCGATATTATATACTTCAATACATAAAAGGCATGGAATTGGAAGAGTCCTAACTTCTTTGAAAAAAAATCAGCCAAAGGCAGTCATCAGGGTCATTAATCATAATCTTCGGATCGATAATTGATCTTTGTACATTGTTAATTGAGTTCAAACAATACTTTTGTTAATGACAATACCTTACCCCAGTTGCCTTTGACCATACTTCTTACCATAACCGAGTCAAGGGCAATTTCTTGTGACAGCTTAACACAAATTTAGTTATTTCCTTGCTGCTAGCGTTTATAAATCACCTTAACTATGTGTTCCTTTTCTTTCCTGTGTTCCCTAGTTCCATTGAAAACTTAATTATTATAATACCTCCACATAAACAGATCTAACTACACATAGTATGCTTATACTGCAATTTATGTTGATAATCTTGCTAATTTTCTCTACAAAACACCATATCAAGAACACTACTTTTCTTGCCCACTTATTATTTACGATACTTCCTTCAGACTCCAATTTATTTTTTTCAGCTGTTTTGCAGACTACTATTTTCTCCAAACAACACGTTTCTAAGGAATATAATCAAATTGTATTTTGTATGTCACCAACCAACGCCACTCGTACGTAAGATGAGCTCAATGAATATGCACAGCTTTGCCTTGCCTTGCCTTGCCTTGCCTTGCCTTGCCTTTCCTTTCGACATAAGCTTGAAACATGTCAACTGAATTAGATGAGTCCATACTGAGCCATTTCGGTGGCTTGGCGGAAGACAATTTTATAAACACAATTTATTCCTCGTCCGATTTGATACATGAAATAGGTACTGTGAAGTATTTGCCTTATTAAACTATTGATTCTTGTGCCGATTTACTCCAATCTCAATGTAATAATTTCAGTTTTAACATTTAAGGCTCAAACTTGCCAGCCCCAAACAGACAAACGGGCATTTTTACTCTATCAATTAAAAACTAAAGGCTTTCAATTAAGTGCCTTTTGTGTTCAAGAGACCTGGGTATCTGACGATTAAGATCTCTCCCAACTGCAAATGGACAGTTACAACTGAGTAAACCAGGGGAAACGCTGGTTGGTTCATGGTGGCTTCACAACTGCTATTTATGGAGATTTTTAATACAAACTATTGGATCTGTATACTAATTCTGATATTTAAGAAGGACTCTTTCTTAAAGTATCGGGTCATATCTTACCCAGGAAACTTGTGCTAGCCAATATTTTCAATCCACCTAAGCAAAATAATAACCATTCAAACATTAATGCATTTATTGACGAAATAGTGTCCAAAGAAACAAAACAAAAGACACTAGAATGAATGCGATGTTTGCAGGCAACTTCAATATTCATCGACTAAAAAATGAACGAAGGAGACTTTTCACTAACTCTTTTGATTTTTCAGCTATAAATATCTTCTATCCATACATCACACTATCAACTAGATTTTCAAGGACAAATGGCACCCTCATTGACAATATATTATGCGACATTCCCTGTAAAAAAATCTTTGGCACGGGGAATCTTAATCTCTACCATATCGGATCATCTGCCGTGTTTTACTTGTATAAAGTTAGGGGCACCTTATTCAGCTGTTCGAAAGTTTGTAAACATCAGAAAATCTGACCAAAACGCATTTAAACATTTTTATAACGATATTGCCACATTCAGTCTCCAGTCTGATTTTGTTCATGAATTAAAAACCCAAACTTGTGGTATAATATCCTAGCACACATTAAATTCAGCAAAACAGAATTATTTTCCTGTTATTAAGGTTAAATGCCAAAACATAAATTCAAATGCATTACTAGGGCATACTTAGATCAGTTAAATATCGTGACCGCTTCTACAAGAGGCTGATACCAACTGATAGACTTTCTTGAGATGAACTTATAAGCTACATATAACCATTTCCTTAACACAAATATTCGGCAAGCTAAATATATGTTTTTATCATAGGATATGGATATATATATAGATTCAATATAAAAAATACGTGGGATTCAATTAAAATATTTTGAACATGTATGACAATACGAAAGACTTTCCCGATTATTTTGACATTAATGATCAACATATAAGTGATAGAAATTGCCACGGAATTCAATTATTTTTGCAAAGATAGGATTAAATCTTGCTACACGAATAAATGCTCTAGGTAAACGAAATTTTGATCTTTTCTCACACAGAATATCAGGCATAGATACCAATTAATACAGGTAAATGCCTTGGATGTCAAAACAGCTATTACGAATCTTCACAAATTTAGAAAGGAGCATTCCACAGAACATGTTGTTCTAGAAATTATAAATAAGACTCTGCATCAAATGGACATAGGCAACACACCAATTAGAATATTTTTGGACCTATCTAATGCTTTTGATACCTTGAACCACGACATCTTACTGTTCATGTTAAGTACATACGGAGTTCAAGATAGGCAGTTTCAATAGTTTTATTGTTTCCTAAAGAATCGTACACAATATATTGAATACATGGGAACCAAATCGGGTCTTTCTCATACTAGCACAGGTGTTTCTATGGGTCCATTCTTGGACCCCTTTTATTTCTTATCTATTTTAATAATATGGCAACTACTTCCAGCCTTTTTTATATAACTATCTATGCAGATGATACAACTTTGCAAAGTACTTTGGAATCTTTCATCTCAACTCTAGGTTCCAATTATGAACAAAGATCTATAGCACTAGATGATGAATTTTTTAAAAATCCAAGATTGGTTATGTGTTAACAAACTCTTATTAAATTTAGACAAAATTAAGTACATGATTTTTCATACACCCAAAAAGAAACTGGCAAGCAAAACATCTAATATTGTAATCAAGAGTACTGTAATAGAAAGTTTTTTTCCTTTGATTTCCTTGGTGTTACCCTAGATGAAAATCTGAACTGGAAAGTTCACGCTGATAAAATTTCCAAGAAGATAACTGGAATATGGGGGATCCTGAATAAACTTAAAAATTATTTACCCAAATCAACTTTAGAAATAATATAAAAATATCTTATACTAGGTCAATTCAGTTTTCCATTCTTGCATGGGGATTTCAACATTTTCGTCTTTCCAGATTACAAAATTAGGCTATACGTATCATTTCTAATAGCAAATGCAAGTCTCATACCGAACCCTTACTCAACAAATTAAAACAACTCAAAATAGAAGATATTTTTAAACGCTGTGTCTAGCAAACACCAAAACAAATCTCTTGCTATTTATTTCCAAACTATCGAACTCAGTCAAGCATCCAAAATTCGCCAGTATTATACAAGAAGCCGAAATCGCCTGTATCCGAATCGAGTTAATCGGAAATTTACTGAAAAGTGTATCAAAAATTGTGTTATCAAACTTGTTAATTAAGCAAAAGTAAGTATTTTAAACAAAGTTAGTGCGTAGTGCGCATACATGTAGTTATAAAGGCTTCTCGGACTATGTAACATAAGTATATTTCGCAGTATAAATCAGGTTGTTGAATCCGGAATTGTTATATTTATGAACATGATTTTTGTGTGGTTGTTCTGTGTGTGAACCTGATACTTGAGTGGTTTTAGCATGGAGATAATTTCACATATTGTATATTTTATTTTATTTTTTCGGTGTACTACATGATGTCTCAATGTGTAAGCAGGCTATTCCTGTCTCCTAACCTGCACAATAAATGTATCCTTTCTTATCATTTTGTGATATCCATGGTTGTGTCAGTCTTCTCTTCCTTAATTGATTGTCTCCTGACATTATAGATATTTGCACATGTAGCTCTGAATATATCATTTTATATTTATTTTGAGAATTCCATGTACAATTTCATATTTGCTCACACGAACTAATTCTCAGCCTGAGTCTGAAATAAATGAGTGTTCAGCTAGAACAAGAAAAGATATAAAAAATATTTTCAAGGGATTGTGGGTCAAAACGATAAGTCAAGTTTTTCATTATGTTAAATAAATATTATTATTTCTGGAGATCTTAACTCTGATCTTTTGACTCCGACAGGAGGTAAACTTACCCAATTCTTAATATCAAGTTTTTTAAAGGGGCACGCAAACGAGCCATCTCGTATCACCGACCATTTAGCCACATGTCTTGATCTTGGTATTAGTAATATTCCTGACTTTTTTTTTTAAAGAGGTGCATGTTCTTCCACCTATTGCCAATTGCGATTTTTGTGTTGTCTCTGCTAATCTATTATTTAGACGCAAAAAAGACGCCGTATATTCTAGACGTTTTTGGTATTATGAAAGACCTGACTTTTGTAAATTCAGGGAATACCTCAAAAGTCTTAATTGTGGAAATTGTTTCGTTTCTCGTGATGTTGATACTTGTTGCACATTGTGGTCACAACTAAACTAGGCAAAATTAATAACCCTCCACTAAAAGCAATTCTTATATGAAAAAAAACACTCACACATATTTTGAATATATTCAATGTTTCTTTTATTCTGTATACACTTCAGAGTAGATCTGTAGAGGAAATTCTGATCAAATAATTTTACGCTTCATTGCACAGTGTCAATAAGCAGACAAAGTCTGAATCACAAGTTCGCAAGAGTACCTGTAATTGCACAGTGTCAATAAGCAGACAAAGTCTGAATCACAAGTTCGCAAGAGTACCTGTAAAGCGCTCAAACATGCATATGAAATGAGTGCAGAGTCCCATCAGAAGTTATCACAGATGGTGCTTGGTTGCATCAAAACTTATCACAGACTGTACTTAAAGTTAAGGCATTTTCTGAGTTCAATAGAGCAGAAATTGACTCATCACTGTGTCACATAAAGCACCTTCAAATGTCCATTCAATAGGATGTGTAGCCACCATGGTTGTCAATGCACTGTTGGCAGCGTTTTCGCATGGTGTAGACGAGCTTTCTCACAACTGCCTGAGGTATACTGTCCCACTCCTCCAGAAGATAATGCCGTAGATCTGCGAAGTGTGAGTTAGGACCCATCTTCTGGTACACATTTCTTTTCATATGGCTCCACAGGTGCTCAATCAGGTTGAGGTCAGGTGAGCATGCTGGCGATTCCATCATCTCAACACTCTCACTATCCAGGTAATCACGAACCACAGCTGAAACATGTGGCCTGGCATTGTCGTGCTTCACCATGATGTTGTCTCCAATGGCACCTGCATATGGAACAGGTGCGGATCCAGGCTTTGTCAATGGGGGGAGCTGAACATAGCAAGTAAGGCCGGGGGTCCGGGGACCGCCCAGGCCCCCGGCGGGTCCAGGGCAGAGCCCTGGCGGGGGGGTTAAAGGGGGGCGGAGCCCCCCGAAGCTGCAGGGTTTTAATGCATTTAAAGGGGCATAAACTGCTTTTTTCTGTCAATAAAATACAGTGGCTCCCCTCTTACAAGGCACCCAAAATGCAGCCTAAAAGTGGCCTTGTAAGAGGGGTGGCCCCTTCTATAGGGGGGAATATATACAATAAAATGTTACACTTTTTGCATAAGAATGGTGACTTTTCAAGAGGAGTGGCCTCTGGTGGGAGGGGCCTTATACAGGGGACCACTGTAAGAGATATAATGTCTGGTTTATCTTCATTTGGGATGTCAGTGTCCCATAATAAAACTTTGATAACCATTACAAAGGGTTTTATTTTCCAAAGCTTCCATCTGCTGTTCAATTGTCATTGGAATTCACAAATTCTCCAGAACAGGAAACTATGTGTAGTTACCATGGTAATATATTTGGATGTTATGTGACACTTGTCAAATGAATTTGAGTCCATAAAAAACAAGGAGGACACATGAAGTGACCAACATTTATGAACATGTGTAACTATAAGACATTCACGTCTGCAGCTGTACACTGGAATAATTTTACAATTAGATCACAATTTAGGCAGCACCACACAACTACTTGAATGACAAAAAAAAACAATAAATCAAATAACTAATAAAACTACAAAAATAGAGGAATGTTTTGAACTATATTCATAATGCCACAATGTATGTTTAGAGCTTGATTTCACAAATCAGCTAAAGTAAATATAAAACATAATCTCAGTACAAATTGTCAATCAGCACCATCTGATCACTTAATAACTAAAATAATCTGTCTGAAATCAGAATAGTCCGAGTTGCACTGGGTAAGACACAAATCCATAATGTGGATGAGGATTTACTAATCACTTATCACATTCAGTCAGCACTACTTAAGATACATCTAAATACTTCTAATCATGAACTAACTATAAAACTAAGCCTCTGAAAATTTACTTCAATTGTTCTAAGGAAGTCAAAATATATTACTCTGCTACAAATCCACAATACAGGATATGATTAACCATGAACAAATTAAACTAATTCCTCTCTGAGGAATGTCTCCAATATCACAAGTTTTAGAAAAACATATGTGCTTTTTGAATTCACAAATGTGTAAAAAGTATAAATCTTCAGTCAGCACCAAAGTAATACTTAGTAGTCATGAAATCATTTATCTATCACCTTGCTTATTAGAGGAAGCTAGAGTGAGGTTTACAATGTATGGCGGGAAGTAAAATAGCCTGGCTCCTTGCGATTCGCTACCCTGGCTTTTGCATTCACGTTGGGAACCAGTCTTCCTGCACCCGACGGAGGGCGCTGCAGTATTTGTTGTTGTTTTTGTGCCTGTCAGCCTGAGGATCTTTGACACCACGTTGATTAATCGACTCTGTGTCTTTGAAATTTGGTGATTCGGAAAGCTCGGACCAAAGATGTAATGGGTAACCCCCCTATACTTTATCGTGTGACCGGAGATGACCAACAATGTTTGGAGGAGCCAGAATTTTTTTTTGGGGGGGGGGGGAGCGCGCGCTCCCGGCGCTCCCCCCCCCCTAAATCCGTGCCTGTGGAATAACATGGGGTTCCAGGACATCTGTTATGTACCGTCTCCTTGTCATTGTTCCTTCCATGATGACGAGGTCTGTCTTGCCATTAGCAGAGATGCCCGCCCATACCGTGATGCTGCCCCCTCCGTATGCAACTGTGGGCTGAGCACACCAAGCAGCGTATCTCTCCCTTCGCCGTCTCCATGCACGAACACGTCCATCACTTCTGTGGAGGGAAAAGCGACACTCATCAGTGAAGAGAACATTGCTCCATCCTGCATGTGTTGTACGGACATGTTCTCTTGTCCACTGCAACCGAGCAACCTTGTGACGTGGTGTAAGGGGCTTTTTCACCATGCTCCGGGACCTTAAACCAGCAGCATGCAGTCTGTTACGAACAGTCTGGGTGGGCATGCGTCTTTGGTGAGGATTGGCTCTCCCCAGCTGGTTCTGAATATCAGGACCTGTGCAGCGCCTACCCCTCTGTGCTGCATTGACGATGAAACGGTCTTGTTGCCTGGTGGTCAGCTTTGACCTTCCCGGGCGTGGTAAATCTGCATCATTTGTGTTTCGGTATTTTCTCAACAACTCATTGATGGATTTGTGGTTCACACCCATTGCCCATGCAACAGCTCTGCAACTTTCACAGGTTTCAATGCGACCTATGGCTCTTGCCCTGTCCATTTTGGATAGCCTTGGCATGGTGATGTTCACAGTTTGACCAGCGATGGCGAATCCATAACTGACAGAAAAAACCCATGCCTTTATACCCATGATTGGCACAGTTTCTGGCGACATTACACAGGTATGGTGAGAAAAATCAATGGTCAGGAGGGTCCTAACAGGGACAGGAAAGACCACACATGATCCTTTCTACGAAGTGCACTTTTTGACTTTGTGTAACATTCAGCCCATGTGCAGTCAAGCATTGGCTCCAACTCTGCTCATCTTTACACATGATGTAATCAAAGGATGATGCTACACATACATGTGCGTATCTTTAAATTACCTAAAAAAGTATGGGTACACCTTTAAATTATTTAAGCGGCAGGTTATTAATTTTGCATAGTTTATTTGCTGAGGCTACTCAAACTTGCATCCCTAACAGAGATATACAAGTTATACCATCGGATCTTCCGCAGTAAAATTCATACAGAGCAATACATTCGTTGTATAAAATGTATATATAATCCACCATAAGTAATTGTTGAGGAACTAGGTGACGTAGAGCTGATTACAACTACCACAGGTATGCATGTAAATAATGCTCCAACAGACAGACAAAGAGTATATATATGGGCAGTTCGAGCACTGTTGACAAAAAAATGACATATACTAAAATTCAAACCTTGGCTCGTAAGATTGACCAAAATTGAACCAATTGCATAGAGAAGATACATACTCTGGTCAAAAGATATATTTGCCTTGCATTGCAAGCTCTTTAATTTCGATGCAAAAAGACGCCGTATATTCTAGATGTGTTTAGCATTATGAAAGACCTGATGTTTGTAAATTCAGGGAATACCTCAAAAGTATTAATTGGGGAAATTGTTTCGTTTCTCGTAATGTTGATACTTGTTGCAAATTGTGGTCACAACTATTTGTTGAGGCTGCTCAAACTTGCATCCCTAATAGAGATATAAAAGTTAGAGTATACGTGTTTTTCTCATTTCATTCATTAATTATTAGCAAAAGAAAGTGCTACAACAAAATACAAAACGAAAAAAAAACAAACAAACAAAAAAAAAAAAAAAAAAAACAAAAACAAAAACAAAAAACAAATACAAAAAAATCGCGTTCAAATTAGTCATGTGAATCTGGTCACATATTGGTTTTAGATTTTTTGTTTGATGCGTTTGTTTTACCTAGAATATTTTTTTTTGTTTCACATGCTTGTTTTACCAAAAGATGCAATACTGATATTAAAAAAATGACAGGAGTTTGTTCTTTCTGGCCCAGTTGTACTTAAATTGAACTCCCACATCCGTCGTGCACAATCAGTTGTACCCGGGAGACCATATACTTTAATCTTAACAAAAATAGAAACCGACTGCATATTCCCTAATCTAAAAGGCACTTTGGAATTAGCTATCGTCCAGTGACGTTACGGGCCTATTATATAAGCTTCAGAACAGGGTGTAAAACATTGCCTAAACTTGTATTATGAACAAAATACGTCATCGAAAAATTCTATTTGTCCAGGCTTCATAAGGCATATTGATCAGACACTGAAATAAGATCCAGTAAGCTTTTTCCGGTCGCATCAAGGGCCTATTATACAGGCTACAGGACATGGGGTAATTTCTCGTTTTTGGTGCTTTAGAGCTACTGGCATAGGTCTCAATTTAAGAGTGGGATGGCCCTGTGTATACGAAAATCTAATTATATGGTTAAAATGTCCGTAGTAAAATATCTGTGAAAAGAAAGAATTGTGAGATACTTCGCACATTTAAAATTGCTGACATGGTAGGTCTCTTAGTTAATATTTTTAACAGGAATTGAGAAAAAAGAAAGAAGTAAACTCATGGATGCATAATAAATATCATCATATTTTATACGTATGGCAAGAAAAGCCTATATTCAAAACCTATTGTGAATAGGTACATTACGTGTAAAGGGATTTGTTCCATGGTTGTTGTAAGATTGTAACGCTTGCAGTCATTCCTACCTTTGCATTTTCTGGGTGGTAGGTTACTGCAAGTGATGTTAAGTTGATCGTGCAAAAGTGTGTACGTGAGAAGAAACGCACTTCAAGTATATATGACGTTACTTCTGGTTTAGTATGCTATGTTTTAGTTTATGGGAAGGTTGAAATAAACTTCAGTTTGAAAACTCCTACAAAGAGAAAGGTTCAAACACTCTCAGACATGCAACTTATTAAATTGTTAAATGTCTTCCATTTTGGAACTGAGAACTGGTGATTTAAAGCACCAAAGACAAATTTGTATAAGTCATCTTTAATCACAAAAAGAAACACACATGGCTAGTGGACATTAAAACGGCCTCATACACAAGTTGCAACGCTTCCCCAGAAGAAAAACAGCATAATTCCCATGATCGTGCAGTAGGTATAATTAACAGCTAAATGACAGTTCACCTCAGCTGTTGCTAAGGTGGGTGTTTTTTTTCACAGTTTCACTTGTTTGCTTAATTGGGAAAGTTTATGACATCTGTTTCAACGAGATACTGCCCACCCACTGAAATATGCTCCAGGTTGTGTAAACGTAGTGTTGTTCTGTGTTCAGCAGAATGTGGCCGCGACATAAGTCGGCGCCTAATAACACTCCTCACGTAATCTAATCAGGACTCCTCCGACAATAAAAACTTATTTTGAATTCCACCCAGTCCAGTCACGACTTATCACAACTGGCACGCATGAATCAACTAACCAGTTATAATTGCAAACAAATGGTTGGGTATGGTTGTGCATGAGAAGTGTAAAAAGACCAGTTAGCCGCACACATCTTGTTTTACTGGAGTCGGTATGTCTTGAGCCACTTCCTGGTAGACGTTATCCTATTCCGCAGTCCAAACTCCATACACTCCATAAGCTAACCTGTCACTGTCTACCCTATATAAATACGGAAGTACTATTGTTTGCTCACGTCTTTCTGTAGAATATTGACCTGGAATGCCTTAGTCCACGTGCATGTGGTACATTGATAGCCCGACAGAACCGCTCACATGTCCAAGAGGCTGGTCGGACAGAAACCCGTATCAAGTGACGGACGAACTCTTGTATGGTTGTGCTGCATGCATTTGTTTTGTACAATTAAGTGATTTCTACACTTTGCATACCGATGTCACCTAGTAATTTCAGATTAAGGCAGATTTGTGTCACCGATTAAAAAAGAAACTTTGGCTCATACTTGTATCTTTTTTATGATCTGTGGCTCATGGCCTTTGCAACAGTGTAAATTTTGCTTATATATGGGAAACTTAATGGAGTCGTACAGAGGATAGTGGACTTAATTTACTGGGGCATAGCTAGACTACCTTAAAGCTAGTCTTCACATAAATACATCTCTATAACTCCCCTTACACTTTTATTACTTTACCAGGAACACCACAATAAGATATATTGTGAACTCGTCTTAGCTGGTTATTAAATAAACTGTACTGTACGACTGTGGACCTTTATTTCACAAAGCTGACAGCTAGCTTTACAAAGACATACTTAAAAAAATCTATAATATAATAAAAGGTTCAAAAATGCACTTTTTGAATTTAAATGCCTTGGTTTTTTCTTTGTATTTCTAGTCTTTCTTTTTACTTCTTTCTATGTGCTTTGTTTCTTCTTTTTTTTCCGTTTTTTAAACTGTAGTCATTATTATTTTTTCTGATTTTCAATCAATTTGTTTCTATACAGCAGTCTTCCTATCAGAGACCGACATAAAAATAATGCTTCTCTTTTACTGAAAGTGACGCTATTAAATGTGGACCTGGAGCTGGTCCAAACGGATTGAAAAGGTCCAATATTGGATAAACAAAGGTTAATATGGTCCAGTATTGCTGAACCAAGTTTCGACATAAAACTTCAAGGTCCAATATCAAAGAACAAGGTTTTGGCATAACAAATCTTGAATCTAAAACAGCTCTTTTCATCCCTTCAATAAAAGGCTGGGTTTGATGTGTTAAGATAAGAGTAAACAATGAAATAATAAGGTCCAAGTAAAACAGTTGAAAACAGGTTAAAAGATCCAACATTTTTCTTACATTGGTGGGATAATTTTGCCATCAATAGTATGCTTCTCCAATAGGAAGAGTGTTATGTGAACATGGACCTTAAACAGGTCTTGACATACTAAAAAATGTGAAAATTGTAAACTGATTTTTTTTTCGTTCTATAAAACCCTATAATCAACCAAAATAAGTTCAGGACCCTTGGTTGAATGAATTATTGTGCGGACCTTATGCAGAGAATAATTATTACTGTAAATATATGTTAAAGAGGTGCCTTGCTTTCCGTTTCTAGCTCAGCTGACTCGTCAGTCAGCTGAGCTTAGAGGATGTAGGGTAGTTCTTTGTGCGTCCGTTGATTTAGTGTTTTGGCCTATATATATATATTGGAAACATTATAGTCTGTATTTATTGAAGAATATTTCAAAGGTTGAGAGGACCGGTTTAAAACCACCAGTCGCTTTTTGTGGGTGACTGCCTGTCTCAAGTCAGGAGTGAAATTTATTTCTTCACATTGGTATTGGAAGATGAATGTTGATACTGTGGTAACTCTGGGATCTCTTGGCTATCATTGTTGGGTTTGATATTTATGAATATGGGTCATGTTTTTCTGCATAAGTGTATCATACTAGAGACGTCCGTCCGTCCACAATTCATATTTTTTATTCTCCAAAACCACCAGCCAGACGTACTTCAAACTTGATGGCGATGTGCCTTGGGTAGGTCTCTGTCATGTTGTGTCAAATGGTCAACTCCAGTAATTTTGGGATTTTATACGATTTTTTTTGTTCTTTTTTGAGGGAAATCTTTAAAAAATCTGCTTCTCCGAAACCGCTCACCAATTGCTTTGATACTACACAAAAACACTCCTAGGGATCCCTAGTTCTTGATCTGTTTACCAGGAGGCGCCGCATTTTTTCTAAGTTTTAATGATTTGTTTGGTGTGTTTATGCTATTTTCGGCTTCTTCTCCAGAGCCGTCACTCAGATTAAGCTGCAACTTGGTGGATATGTTGCTTGTGAAAAGATCAAAGTTGTTCACTTGGCGAAACTGCTGTGGATTCCTCATTTTCATCAACTTTTTCAATTCGGGCATATATCCACAAATGCACCTTTCCGGTTGATTACTATGTACGTCACTGGCTATTCTAATGGTAATTCACATTTTTACTTCTTCTCCGAACCCAACAGTCAGATTTACTTCAGACTCGGTGGCAATGTACCTTGTGTACGTCTCTACCTGCCTTGTTCAAATGGTAACGCTCCAGTGATTGTTGGATTGTTATCAATTTTTTGTTCTTTTGGGGGATATTTTTTTAAAAAGCTTTCTTCTCCCAAAACGCTCACCCTGTTGCTTTGATATCACACAGAGACACTCCTAGAAACTCTTAGTTCTTAATTTGTTCACAAAGTGGCGTTGCAATTTGTCTCTAATTATTTATGTTTATATTTGTTAGTGTGTGTTTTTACCACTTTCAACTTTTTCCCCGAGACCCGTCACTCAGATTAAGCTGAAACGTGGTGGATATGTTCCTTGTGGAAAGGCAAACAAAGTTGAAGACTAAGTGGAACTGCTGTGGATTCCTGATTTCTATCGATTTTTTTTTTCAATTTGGGTCCTTTTTGGTAAATACACCTTTCCGATCGGTCACTATGCAAGTCAAGCTCACAGAACAACTGGCATGAAATTTACTGTGCACTTAATAACCTTAGATCTATTTTTAGTTAGGACCTTGATGTTGCACATGTTGATCTTTCTCCATGAAGATCATGCTTAGACAGCACATGAGTGACATTGACGTCATTTCTGGGGTTACAGTGCAACATACATCAATTTTACTCTTCACATAACTTGAACTGGGACCTTCATATTGCACATGTTAGTGTTCTCCCATAAAGGTCGTACTCACTCTTAACATGCATGACGTTGATCGTATCCCAAGTTCTCAGAGCCACAAGTGTGATGAACCTCTGGGTCAGCTGAGCATGGGCTGTTCACACTGCCCTCTTGTTGTTGTTGTTGTTGTTGTTGTTGTTGTTGTTGTTGTTGTTGTTGTTGTTGTTTGTTGTTGTTTTGTTTTATTTTATGCGGTGCTGTTGTTTTAAATTTTTTTTTGGGGGGAGGGAATATTATCGGACCTTTTCGCGCTGATAGGGGTGTAAAACGATACACACACACACACACACACATATATATATATATATATGCTGCAGTTTCAACACTGTTCCGATATGTACATCACGTTCCTGTTGTTAGCCTTCTAGGCCACTGCATTTGGAATTTGTCTTTTTTCTTCCCTCCTCCACCCCGTAAACCGCCTCGTGCTAGCAGGCTTGCTTCTAGTTTGTGTTTTTTTTAGTCAGGTATCTGGCAATGTTACGGCATATTTTCATCCCCTCACCTGTGAGGATAAGCAATCATCTTGTGCTGCGTCAGGTCTGCTGGTTCCTTGGATCAGTGCAGTAGCACCATCAAACTTTATTTCTGGAAGCGACTCCGCAGGGGAACCATCACACGTGCTGCAGCTTCTTTCATACGTATAAAATATGAATAAATGACAACCAGTGGAACCAAACCCAACTGGTCATACATCCATGATATCCCTTATGTTGTTTGCTATTAAGCGGGAGAGGTTTGCGCCAGTTTCACAGCTTGGGTGAATGCCACAGATATACAAATAAACAAACAAATAAATATACATTATATATATATATATATATATATATATATATATATATATATATATATATATATATATATATATATATATATATATATATATATATATATATATAATGTATAGCGTGCACTGGATCAATGTGATAGAAACTCGGCCAATGCGAGAAAGCTGGGGTTATATGAATTAAATCATAATGTGGTTCCCGCATACGTTGGTGCAAGCACCTCTGCTTCTCTGAACAATGCGAACAGCTACCATATACTACTCATCCAATGTGAGCATCGTCACAATTTCGAACTACGCACATCGTCCACCTCAATGTTAATGGAGGCGTTCGAGCGGGTGGCGACAAAGCGGCCCAGAATCGGGGAAGACATGGTAAAATTAATTGCACAAAGAAATCTTGCACTACGATCATCTAGCAGAACAGGAATCCATCGATTATTTAGCAAGAAAATATCTCCATCCACAGTTCTGATGCAAATGTATCGGTTGGCAAGTATAACATCGTTGATTTTGCGCACGAATGCATTATGGTTATCGTTTTTGTGGAAGGAATCACGGCAGGATTCACAAAATTGTAAGAGCTAATAATGAAATCAAGGTCCCACCACGAAAATAAACTACTCATACAATTTTGTTGACAAAACTGGAAGAAAAAATTACAAAACTGAAAGTATTTGACAAAACCCAACAAGCTTGTTTGATCAATTTTATGCCCAAAATCATATAATATTATGAATGTGTCGCAAAAGAGTGGAAGCTTTTAACAATTTCGTCAACAAAGGTGATAAATAATCGATTTCGTCCACAACATTGTTAATATGTTATTCTGTCCACAGAATCCTTATATTTATAATTTTCGTCCACAGAGTTGGGTAAGGTTTTGAATTCCGTCCACAAAATCATAAAAGCTCTCCACTTTTGTCCACACAATCAATTTTTTGATCAAATATTGTGCACAAAATCGAATAATATGTCACACAATCCATACATTATCAAATTTTGTGCACGGAATTGGAAGAGCATTTCACAAAATCCATGGCTTGCTCGATGTCATGCGCACAATTGTAAGAGTATGATAGTACTGTTCAAGGAAATCTAAATATAATACAATTTTGTCAACAGAATTGTTAGGTTTCTCAATTTCGTACAAGAAATTGCGAAAACTACTTCAGTTTTGTCAATAAAATTAAAAAGCAGATTGGATTGAATAGCGTTTTCGGTTTCGTCCACGAAATTAATAAAATTTGAGTTTTTGAACCCTAGCATGCCAAATGTAGCAGCTTATAATTTGGTTTCATCAGACACCCTTGACAACGAAACTGACAAATCTTGCACATGCGTCCATGTTTTCGTTTGACCGTTTGGCGTGCTGGAAAAAAAAAGAAATAAAAGAAAAATGAAAAAAATAAAGGGTTATTGGGCCCACTAGAAAAACCATAACTACAAATAAAAATTAAACACCATCGTAGTTTCCTGTTGCTCTTCCAACAATTTATTATTTGGCTTTGTTTTTATCATGGAGTGGCCCCTGGCGTCTATCTTCCACAACTTACTGAATTGTCACGACATGACTTATTGCGAGACGTGGATACCGGTACCCTCTACAAGTCATTATAGGAAGTCACTAAAATGACCACGATAACATGTCTGTGGCTTTATACGATTTCGTAGTTTCATTTGCGATTCTGGGCACACAATATATGTGTCATTTCTTCAAATTAGGTGAACGAAACTGGATAATTCTTACAGGATTTTGTGAGCTGAACACCGATTCCGCGAACAAAATCGATAAGATGATTTGAATTTCGTGATAATAATTTCGACACAGGATTATTCGATTTCGTGGACGAAATAACAAACTTACACACAAAAGCGAAAATCTTATTCCAGTTCGTGGACGAACTTCAAAAGTAATGCGCACAGAAATGTACAACAGGCTTTAGTGAATTCTGTAAAACTGATTGGACGTTGTGATTTTGTTTCCCAATTTCGATCTCAGATCTATAATCGTACAAGGGTTACAATTTCGTGAAAATTTGTTCAGTATTGTGAATTGTCTATTGTGTATTGTTAGATTTTTTGTGGACAAAACGGATAAATTGATTTACAAATTTTGTTGGCATAAACAATATGGATTTTCTACAGAATGCGAAGTTTATTCAATTTCGTGGACAAAATTGGCAGACGTTAATGATTTTGTGAACAAAATTGGCAGGCTTTTATTGGCAAAAATGGTAGTTTTACTCGCTTTTACGACGTAATTGACAAACTTAAGGATTCTGTGTACAAAACTGATAAATTCAACAATTGCATGGACGAAATTATTAGAGTTTAGGGATTTTCGTCCACAAAATAAATTAAAATAATCACAAAATTGATGTTACACTGTCTTGGCATCCGATACAAATGGTCAGATAAACATAGAAAGTACTCACCATGGGCTAGGCCAGGTAACAGGCCAAAAGTAACGTACCATGCTGAAATTATCCTTAGTAAATTAATAAAAGTATCGTGAATCAAGGGTTTTCATATGGACCCAGTTACAGGTCCTCGGTCAGCCGTATTGGCCTTCGGTCTTTGTTTGACCTCTGACCTGTAAAAGCCACTATGAAAATCCTTGACCAATAGCATTTTAATATCAGCCCCGCAGTGAATAGTGATCATGTAGCACTGATAAGCTATGATTTTGTCCATCACACAAATGCTAGTGACGGTCCCTTAATTATCATATATATATGTGTGTGTGTGTGTGTGTGTGTGTGTGTGTGTGTGTGTGTGTGTGTGTGTGTGTGTGTGTGTGAGTGTGCTATTGTGTCATAGGCAGAACAAAACGGTATCCATTCAGAATCACAAATTATCCAGCCTGTAGGCTTATTAGTAAGTGCGAGTGTCATTCTGTGAGTCACAGATTATCCATTATCAAAAGTTATTACCAAGTGCCAGTAGACTATTGCGTGACACAGTCACAGTTTAATGGTAGCTAGGTGACTGGAGGGTTATGAAACCCACGTATTTGGATAAGGGAATTGTTAGAAATTGACGTAATGGACGTTTGGCTATGTAGAGTTGATGAGAATATGGTCTGTTTGCCCTGTTCCCAGCGTATTCTCTATGCCTCATGTCTAGAAATTCCTAAGGCGTTCAGGGGAACCGTAGTCTCATTGTCTATTACGGTGTGAGCTGGATTTGACTTGTGGTCGGATTGAAAAACCAGGTAGCACATTGTAGCTGGTGAAAGCACACAAGTGAAGTACTGTATCCCCACCATTGTCGACCAAAAGCACGACTTCTTGTTGTATTCTGCTGAAAGCGATGCCAAGAACAGACATGAAGACAGCGTTTGTCTTTTCAATTTTTCTTAGCGATGAGATCAGCTGTTAGTCCAATGTGTGACATAAATCAAATGGCTTCAGTGTGTCGACTTGTTGATGGTTTCTCCTTTATAGAGTATGGTGCAAAACTTTGTAAATTTAATCGATTTATAGACATGTTTCTAGGAGCATATATACAGAGGACTGATTGCATCATGTAAGATTGAAAAAAATGTCAAGAGGCATCTACTGTTGAAACAAAGTACTGACTTATTAACACGTCAAAATGCATGAGTTCTGGTGCCCATATCATGCTCAATAAATAAAACAGTTACGGGGAGGGGGTTACTGTAAAGTTTATTCTGTTTGTGCCACACAAATATAACAACCACATCTAGGTTTTGTCCGAGATTTAATGGAAAATTCATTAATAGTTCAGCTGTTTTCCTTCATAAATTATTCCACATGTTATAAATGAAATTTTTTAATGAATGCTTATCAAAGGGGACAGTTTTGTATCTCGAGATTTTTTAATTTAAAATCTACCTAGTTCCATACCCAACACAAATTTTATTAACCAGAGGGTCTAGATATTTGGGTGCTTTGTCATGCTGGATTTTCTAGACCTCTTTCAGTGTAACCTATCAATTTCTAAGGTTGTTGATTTCATTTTTCAAGCATTCTTCATAACTTCAAGGTGTATCGTTTAGTCCAAATCTCAGAGAGAGCGTTTTAGGATTGATTCCATTTTGTTGCTATTGGTTCTCGAACAAGAATGATATATTGGACTACAATACAAAAAATTAGACAAGATGGACGACTTGACTATTGTAATTTTGGCTTTTGTGTCTGACGCCGTTTTCAATTTCATGAGGACGTTCACTTGACAAGATGCTTTTCTGCAGATTGTTCCTGTCTGCTCATCAAAATTTACTTTGCTGTCAATTTTTATACACAAAAGTTTAAAGCTCTCTTCTGACTGGATAATCATGTTACTTACTTTTAAATTTGCTTTGTTTGAGGGCTCATTGAAATGCATATACATACGTTTATATTTCTTTGGGCTGGCTTGCATGGGAGTATAATGATCAAACCAGTAAATGGCCTCGTCTACTTCTTCCTGTAATTTTCGCTTGACTTCAAATATATTGTTTTTCATAATGGTGAAAGTGTTGTCATCTGAAAAATTTGATAGAAGGGCTTCTTTGATGATGAATCCAGATAAAACATTGGTAAAGTAGTTAAATAGGAAAGATTCAAGGACCGATCCCTGGGGAACACCTTTAGTGGCTGGTTTCCAACTGCTAAAATTGATTTTATTTTGACCCTTTGTTTCAGGCTAATAAGGGAACCTAGTGAGGAGTTTTACAGCACTTCTTCCAAAACCACATGCGTCTAATTTGCCAATTACGAGCCAAAGCCTCCTGCCATGTTTTAAGAGCATTAAAACGAACTGACAGGCCACTGTAACTTTCCCTATATGTTGATGATGCATCATATGATAAGTCAGACTTAAATGGTGATAAATCTATGTCACATTTGATTTTTTAAGTCGGTGGGAAAATTGCCGAGAAGAATACTCCTATTGAAGAATTTTGCAAAAGTGGGGGCTATTACACTCCAAGATATTGTCAGTATCTTGACAGGAATATCATCATAGCCTCTTGCCTTCTTGGTATCCATGCTTTCCAGCTTGTAAAAAACGTCACCCAGGTTTATATGCAAGATTCAAAATCACTGATTTTATTCAAGTCTTCCTTAATCTTGACCACACTGGGACGATTTCTGTAAAGATTTACAGCTTTTTTTTGACAAGGTCATCAGTAGCTGTGGCTTCTTCAAAAGAATGAATTTCATTTTGGTCTATAGGGCCTATTTCTGAACAAATATTTTCTAAAATACTCATTTAGTACCAATGCCACTTGTCGAGTGTCTGTAGTGATTTTGCTATTTTCTTCCACGATTACGTCGGTACTATTTGAGGATTATTAGGAAACTTATGGTTTAATTGTGTTCCAAAAATATCTTGGAGACGCATTTGACGTTTTTTGTTCAACGGTTGATAAAGTCGGGGTTTTTTTTTATTGATTTGTGTTGAAGTCGGTTACCAAATGTCGTTGATGCCGAAAATAACCACTGTTTTGCGGAGTTTTCCTGTCTAAATATCTGTTCCAAAGCTGGTAGGGGTTTTTTCAAAACCAATTTTCTCAATTTACTACTTAGGTGGGGTTTTTCTTTTCTCGAGTCATTTTTTATTGGATTGGTACATGTTCATCATTAATTTGTAGTTCATTCGATTATAAAAAGACTGGATATTCTCACTGTCAGAGTAAAATGGGTCTGTAGTGTCTGCGCGCAGCTTATTTTAACATAACGGCATGAATCCAATTTTCTTCTATTAAACGGCAATGTCCTCGTACCTACTGTTTCCTGTCTGCAGATAGTTGGAATGCGAATGAGATTCCTGCTGCGTGATCGTATATCCCCTTTGTGTCGAGAAAAAACTATGCCTCACTCGTGCAAAGTGGTCTTGTAAACTCATCCGAAATTTATGACCCACTGAACTATAGATGAGAATATTAACAGCATAATTGGATAGAGCAAAAGTACCAATTATAAGTTTTGCAACACTATATGCGTAGTACTGCTGCCATTTTAGGTCACGCGACCTCTCGGGTTCGGTCATTTTTATGTCTCCGCCAAGAAAAAAAGGGCTAATCAGATACATGATACTGTCTGGTGTTTCACTGATGATGAGGTAGCTTGACACCACGAGAATGATCAGTGTATGGTCGAAATCGATGATCCCGTTACTAGCTACCATAGCAGCGCGCCTTCTGTACTTTTTGCGCAAAGCCACAATGGCAAGAATATTTAAAATGAAGGCAACAAGGGTTGGGATAATGATCATGAAAGATAGACTAAATAAATCCCAGATTACCATCAGGTAACTTCCATTTTCCAGGCGAGCTGACAATCTCATAATGCAACCATGTGATTCATTGTCGTATATCCAGAAGTATCCTTGCGCAGCACTTGCAAATAGTGCAAGTAAATGTAGGCCACCTATAACCCTGATTGTTCTTGATATGGTACAGAATTTACGTCGTTTCATCATGTGACAAATCACTATATATCGGTCGACAGTCAGACCGAGAATCAATAGGACTGATAGAAACTCAGTCGCACTGAAAACGACATTATAAACTTCACAAATACCTTGGTAAGATACGATCGGGAATCCATGAGCATCTTCCAGACACTGCAGGAGATGCAAAATAAGAACAATTGTATCCGACACTGACAAACTGGCAAAGTAACAGGCGGACGAGTTTCTCATTTCCGGCTGAAGCCATATGAACAATGAGAGTAAGTTCCCAAATACACCAATGACACATATGATAGGGTGCAGGTAGTATCCAAGAATCCCTTTTAATTTCTCATGCAGGTCCATTGTTTTGGTTATGTTTTGCTGATAAAGTCCCTGAGGAGTGCCGCTCAGCCTGCTGGCTATGTCAGTTATTGTCGTAGAGCAAAGAACATTCATTTCTGTCATTTTCCAATCGCAGTTAGCCGACGGACCGCGGTCCCAGGGAGCTGATCTGAAGATTAGCATTTTATTCTCTGAAATATTTCCAACAACATTTCTAGTCGCATTTTTCATCTTTACAGATACAATTTTTTTTATGTGGAAGAAAGTGGTCATTAGCAAATACTCATTCTCGAAGTATCACAATACTGTACAATCATTTATATTCCCGTGCACATAATTTCCCAAATACATTCCAAATCAAAATTTCACAAATTTTGTTTTCCTGATTTTATGCAGGCTTTCATTCCACATTCAATCTGCTACAATTTTCCCGAGTTACATATTGCCAAAGTGAGTTTCCTCGGGAAAATTGGGGAATAATTATCTCTCGCGAAAATTTATGAGTCTGCTGTTATCCAAGGCCAAGTATCAGGGGGCAGACACAGGCAATGCTACTCTGTTTCTTGCAAACAACACAAAATAGCAAGTTGATGACTTCTGTTGCATTGTTGTGATTTCTTGCTAGGTATTCGTTGGTGTGCGTTGCAGGAATTTATGCCGGTAATCTGCAATGAAGTCAACAAAGAAACACTTAGTCAGTCAGTTCAAAGTTGTTTTTAAAGGACATACCTTAGACTACCATCGCAAAGCGTACCATTCTACTTTCCAGGGGACACACAGAGATAAAGTTATAATTGAACTTCAATCTCTACACGGTGCCATTGCACATTGAAAGTTGAAAATATCTTTATTTTTGCTCAATCCCAAAAGGAAAGGTATAGTAGGAATGGTAATAACTATGATGTTCCTCTGTAATAAATTATTTGATGCAAGGGTTGAAGTGGAAAGACAGATACTTTTCGTATGAGAGTGTTGACAAAAGATCGCTACACACTACACACACCTGCTGAGTACACTGCGCTGGTAAAAAAAAATACCATTTGATCTCAGGAGATGCAGTAAAAGGTATTTTGCTGTCCTTAATGCCTACCATAGCAAACATTGATGTAAAATTATCTGGGTAAAATTCATTCAAAAACCTTTCTTTTTGAAATACTCTTAGTTTTTCTCATTTAAAACAACACATGCCTTCAGCTACATGTCTTAAACACATCGAATTGTGTCATCGTGTTGTTTGGATTCTTGTTGATGGTCATTTTAGGCCTTGGGGGCTTTTCTGATGGATTGATGTTGGTGTTAGTGTCAGTTTGTGAATTTGTATGGATGATGATCATTGTTGAGGCAGTGGTTGCAACTAGTACCTTCTAAATGCTGAATTTTATTGGTATTTTCAACAAATTAGAAACCTGTGCGTGCAAATTCTCTGATGTCCTGCAGATTTTGGTCCCTTTCATAAATTATACGGTCCTATATGCACATGAATGATACAGCTGTTAAACCAATTTACTGAAATAAGCTTTAATTTTAAACAAAACTTTTTACATTCTGTCATGTTAAAACTAGACATGGCTTTTTTGACCCTATGGACCTTTGCGTATACGTTTGGACTCTTTTGGGTACAGACAACTATAAATTTATGCGATTCAGCTATACATACCAAGGTGCCTCGGCCCAGTGCTGCTGCTTAATTCATAGCCTGGGGACAACTTCAGCGTCTAATATAATGTTTCTGTTCTGGGGCACATCACCGCCCACAATTGGTATCTCCAAAGCCTCATATTTTATTTAGGGAATACTCACACTGGGAAAGTCCCATTATATATTGTGAATTACATTCATTCGACAAATCAAAATTCCCTTAACACTAAACACACATATATTTTGGATACTGCCTCTACAAAATATCAAATCGGGACTAACCCACCCGGATTTGCCTGCTATTTTGAAACTTGTTGATTCCTCACCCAACGGTTTATAAATGAAGATAGTTGTGGGATGATCGGGGGGGGGGGTACATATTTTGCAAATACATTCTTCAAAAAAGTTTTGCATATGACCATTGATAATGTGTCAGTCTATTTGTAGATTTACAAAGCACATAATATGAAGTGTTTACATTAAATTGAATGGTTTTTGTACCTGCCGGGGGTATTTTACCTGTTTAATCCACACTTGGTTGTCTCCACAGACCAAAACAAAAACTAAGTTCACAAATCAGCAGTCCTTATCGTAAGAACATGCACTTGTGTATCAGCACTCTTCACTGCCTTTTGCAGCTTGATTCAAGACACTGGCTCTCAAGATGTGAACACAACCTGAGTTTGTCTACCTGTTACACAATTTCAAGAAAATGGAACAGTTTATGGACCAGCCATGGGCATTTTACTTGTTTATTCCACGCTTGGTTGGCTGCAGAGACCAAAATAAAAACCAAGTTCACAATATGAAATCCGCAGTCCTCATCATAAGAGCATGCACTTCTGTATTAGCACTCTTCACGGCCTGTTGTACCTTGATTCAAGACACTGGTGCTAAAGGTGTGAACACCAATGTGCCATAACCTATCAAGATACAGAGAGCTGGGTACTTTCAAATAGCGTCCCAGAGCTGGACTTCCAAGAGATTTTTCATGGCGACAGATGTAAACAGACAGCTTCAACAAACGTCAAACCTGAGAATATCTGACCAAACCATCTGCACCCGACTCTGTGGTGGTGGCATACGTGCATACAGACCACTTGAGTGGCCAACGTTGCAGCCTTGCCACAAGGAGGAAAGACTGCACTGGAGCAGAGCGCACTACGCTTGGACCTGATATGATTGGCGTCGTGTCCTTTTTCACCAATGAATCAGTTTCAATTGCATCCCACAGACAGACGACAGCGTGTCTTGCAGCACAAAGGGAAGTTGTTCATACATAATACAGTGCAGGGGACTCTGGCCTTTGGTGCTGGGGGAGTGATGATTTGGGGAGGCATATCCCTTCATGGAAAGAGTGATGTGATCACAATTCAAGACACCCTTAATATCTTGCGTTACAGGGATGAGATCCTTGACCCAATTGTGATGCAAGAACTATAGGAGAGACTTATATGCTTCAAGATGACAATGCCCACCCAGCTAAGGCACACATTGTTATTGATAACCCAGAGACAGAAGGTATCAATCAAATGGACTGGCCATCACGATATCTGATCTTAATGCAATCGAACATGTGTGGGATATGATTAGAAGTACCGTGAAAGCACATGTAAACAGTGACCCCACAAAACAGCAGCTAGCAGCCCTCCTCTTGGAAGCACTGAACAATATTCCAAAGAGAGACATTAAGAATCTGATTTAAAGTATGCATAAAAGATGCATTGCATGTGAACACGCTCAAGGAGGCTACACACCATATTCATTAATTTTGTAGAATGTGCCCGTTGCAACAGACATGAGAATTTTGAAACTGAACCCTGTTTGAAATTTGTTCTTTTTGCTTATGCATGCGTGACCCTCTCCAGGTGCGTTTAAGCAATTTGTGTTGTAAAAGGCTAAAGACTGATGTCTTGATTAGAAAAATAAGGGTTGATGTATAAATATTTTATTGACGGGGATCTTACCATCGAAATGCGAAACGTTTTTTGAAGAGTATACATTTCAGAGCATCAACAATGATATGATATATGCTATGGCCGTGATTGACTTTGATTTTCAAATCAAATGTATTTTTGTGACCCATAATGTTTTGCGCCATGTTAAAAATAGGCGCTCACCAATAAGTGCATGATTTGCTAAGATATTGTGTCGCATTTGGATTTGAAACTAACGATGATAACTGCTTTAAACAAACAGAGCTGGCAGATACAAGTTAAGATAGTAATTCATGTTGTAAAAGTACCTTAACGACCGTTTGTTCTGGTAATTTGGAGTACAAACACCAGATACCTAGTGGAATACTGCGGTTACGATCACGGAACAACAGTAGTTATGCAACTATGCTCGGGCTATGCTGCTTTACA
Organism: Hermodice carunculata; assembly: GCA_964020975.1. NCBI lineage: Eukaryota > Metazoa > Annelida > Polychaeta > Eunicida > Amphinomidae > Hermodice > Hermodice carunculata. Next base: position 32,510,590 of record OZ026625.1, on the reverse strand, counting down.
GAATAACTGTGGCTATTTAGCTGTGGTGTTTCCCCAACCTAAGTTAATCCTTCAGACAATTTGATATACAATGCTGTGTTTGAGTTGACCATACCGCAGAATAACGATGGACACATTTTTGATAAAATCTTTCAGCCAGAGTCAATCAAATTTTAGTAGGGAAGGGCAGCTTGGAACTTTTTTTATGTGTCATAAAATATATTTAGGGTCGGACCTTTTCAATAGGGTCGGTGCACATAACCTCCTTTGACGTCAGTTTAATTTGTTTTCTCAGCACAGCCGGAGACACCTGGTGATCTAAAAATATAACCAAATATATGCAATGAGTTACAGAACGGATTTTTCGCAAGATATGATACGAATGTGGAATTGTCGCTAATAGAACAGTTTAGAGAGACAACAAAACACTGTGCGATGTTACTGTCATTCACAATGGATTCAAATACCATTATAATTATACAGTATGTGAACCTTTTCAAGATTCATTTTGACGCTTGCGGAATGTAAGTAACATTTCTCATCATAAAGGAGATGATGAATGAGAAGCAGATGATGATGAAGAATATGGCAAAAATTGTAATTATGAATATAGAAATGATATTTTATTCTATTTACCCTGGTTCAATAGAAATAAAATTTGTATTTTAAAGGACATATATTGTACACAAATTATGAAGAGACCAAAATGATTAAAGGATAGGAAGTGACAAACGATAAAGAAACGGATAGTTTTAGTCATAGTGACATAAAAGGAAATATATGAGCAAGCTGTACGTGTAGAAAAAGTTCTATGAACTCCTAAATCTACGGTAAATTAGCTGATCCAGGGATTGAAAGTGTAACATAAAGGGAAAATGGGATCAATAAAACAAATGACTTGCCAACTATAAAACAGATGAACAGAAAGGATAGTAAGCTTTTCTGGTTAGTGATCTTTTTCTGTTATATTATAAGTAACATTTCTCATCATAAATGTAAGTAACATTTTTCATCATAAAGGAGATGATGAATGAGAAGCAGATGATGATGAAGAATATGGCAAAAATTGTAATTATGAATATAGAAATGATATTTTATTCTATTTACCCTGGTTCAATAGAAATAAAATTTGTATTTTAAAGGACATATATTGTACACAAATTATGAAGAGACCAAAATGATTAAAGGATAGGAAGTGACAAACGATAAAGAAACGGATAGTTTTAGTCATAGTGACATAAAAGGAAATATATGAGCAAGCTGTACGTGTAGAAAAAGTTCTATGAACTCTTAAATCTACGGTAAATTAGCTGATCCAGGGATTGAAAAGTGTAACATAAAGGGAAAATGGGATCAATAAAACAAATGACTTGCCAACTATAAAACAGATGAACAGAAAGGAGAGTAAGCTTTTCTGGTTAGTGATCTTTTTCTGTTATATTATTTGGAATACTCTGGAATATTTTTTGGAAACGATGTGGACCTTTCAAGGCAGGAAAACTAAAAGTTCCACAAGCATCACAGAAAAGCAGTAAGGTAAGTATTGGTTTAATTTAGAAATATTAAAGAGGCTTAATTGTACGCAAAAACTTGCTATTTATTTAAAGAGAAGCGAAGTAAATTGAAAACACCATGCCGTGTTTCAAATGTCAGAGAAATATATTTAAATTATAATGAGGAAAAGACCCACAGTCTCGGACACAAATCCGAAATTTTGTGTAAATGGCGAAAAGGAATGTTTAGAAAAATATTTGACATATTCCACTAAATACAAGATTTACGTTTTACTCAAATTATGCACACGAGGATACTTTAACAAAAGAAACAGAAAATGTGTCTTCTTAAGACGAACATATTGAATGATCTTGTAGGTAACAAAACGAAAATTTAAAAAAGAATTAAAGTTGCAGCATGATTGGAATCTCAGGAGAAAAATATGAAAATCACGAATGCAGCGAAAGTAAAATAAGAATTATATGAGATTAAAGGATGGAAATATAAAATCAAAACTAAGTTATAATGAAGAAAGAAATATAAAAATGTAAAATTTGAAAAGTTTGTATTATACAGAATTTACAAAAGAATTGGAAAAATAATTTACTCAGCAGCTATATGCAAAACACTCGAAATTTATTGACTTGGTGCACGGTGATAGTTATCATATAAAAAGTTCAATCTCCTGCACCACAAAATAATCAGTGTAGGCTTTACCCACATTTATAAATTTAAAATGTGCAGTCTGTGGACAATGAAGATTGGATCTAAATAATTTTTTTAAAAAAGCTCTTGTGCAAAATAATTACCTTTATGCTTATCAAGTTTTTTAATAAAATGTTTAAATACAGCAGCCCTCTTCAACTTCAAGCTCAGGGAATACATCTACTTTAATATTACAGTTGATTGGCTCATTGAAAATGCACATCATCATCGAGGTCCATTCACTTTCACCGTCACATTTAGATATAAATGAAGAGTGCATTGGCAAAGTTGGCAAGAATAAGGCTTCTATCTTTTCAATAACTTTTCTAATAATAACCAATTGAATGAGCTGAAAATGGACTTACATCTACACAAGAGCACCATGTGTTCTGGAAAAACTGCATAATTCCTTTATCACAAACTTAGTTTTGAATTAGAAATAAACATACAATGGATTCATTATATCTACACAACAGTACCATGCGTTCTGAAAATAGTCACATTTTTGATTCATCACAAAAGTAAACTATATTTACAACTTGAAATAAACAGATGGTTGATTTATTATAGTATACACAGGAGCCCGTGGTCTGTTGAAAAAAGCCATTCCATTTATCACAAAAATGTCTTGTAACAAATAATTATCTATTTACTCTAATATGCACCAATACACTAAGAAATAAGCTACAAGGTCTGCAGGGCAAGGCTTTTGACACATTTTGAGGCAGGAAAGACAGACTTCAACTCTTGAATCACTCCTTCTTGGCGAAAACTAGTATCCAGAATATCGGGAAAATTATCATCTGAACACTTTCATGTACAAACTTACCAATTAGTTCAGAAAAAAATTTACCTACATTCATAAATTCCAACCAAACAATGACACTAAAGTTAAAGGGAGCAAAAAGCACTGATTCAAGAATTTCCAAGACATCACCTTTTTTTCAATAGCAATGTGGAGAAGCAAATTCCACTTCTGAATTGAGACTGGCGGTAACCCATAAATGGCAACTGGAGGTTTTTAGCCGGTTTTCTCCAACTGGTAAGTATTCTTCAATAACTACAAACTTTAACTATGTCAAAACATATAAGCCTGACCACTTAAAATTTCAACTTTCTAGCACGTTCGCGGCCAACACAATTAAATACCAACACCATTTGCTCGTATTCTGCTGGCCCTTCCACGACAGGTGCCGTGTACATTCCCCCAACAAATAGTTTGCACGGAGAAACAGTCTTACATACAGAAGTGCTGTTGCATGGAACTCCGAACCCCAACTTTACGTTAATAACCTAACTTAGCATGGTTTAAATCTGCCCTGAACCCCCCCCCCCCACACACACACACCCTACCATAATCGGTTATGCCAACAGATTCTATCAGCACTTTACCCTATTTCATCATTTATATATTTTATGTTTACTCGATGTCAACCTACGTTTCTGTATTATTTGTGGTTTACTTGCTCTTTATTATCTTGTAAGTTAAGTATAGAATTATGATTTATTTTTGTTCATTATGTTGTACTTTTTGTGATTTCCTTTTAAGTCTGCATAGCTTTTATGCAATAGGATTTATGTATTCAAGTCTACTATGTATTTGCCACCCAGTTTCACAATTTAGTTCAATGGTCTATTTTTTGTTAGAATTAGGCTTTTTTGTACCATTATATATTTACACAATATTTGTGACCTGTCTTGTTGCTACATTTCATCGCTTCTCATGTTATTTTTTCACTTCTGTATCTCATGTTATCATTCTGTTTTATTATTTTTCATACAGAGCCTGAGAGAAGATCAGTGCTGAGCCAGTAACCTTAGTAAAAGAATAAAGCTGAACTCAATTCAACTCAAATTGTGCTTATCATATTCACTAAAATTTCAAAGCAATTGACTATTAAAACACGACTTAATTCCCATTATGCTCCAATACTATAGCCTGATTCCAAGTTCAAATTTTGGGAATCAATCTCACTAAAGTACGTTTTTCAGAATGCACAGTACTTTCAACAGCACATTTCTACCTAACTAGAGAAGAGTACCTTGTTCAAAAAAGTGATCTCTGTATCAAAAAATCTAGATCTAGAATTGATACGTGATCAAAGATCGTTGAGATTTTTTTTCTAAAGTAAATATATGTATTGCACTTTGTCGCACTTGTCGGCATCTCTTGTATCGCATTTTTAGTCACAGTTCGACACGATGTCCACCCCTGTTAACAATTTAGTCCACAACATTATTGTTGTAAGACTGGATTGCCTTTAAAAATGCATACTTCTCCATGACGAAGGTGCAAGTGACTAAAAATGTTTTAGTACATCTCGTACATGTAACTAATGCTCCAATGGATCGATGGTAAAATGTTGTGTCATTTATATTAACTCTCCATGCAAGTGTGCCAATAACATTGGCAGAGGCTTACAAGGGGACGCTGTGCGAGCATACAGCACACGTCCGACTTCTGTAAATTTGCAACCCTTCAAGCGTCTCTTGCCTCCTCCCCCTTTTTAACTGTTAGATGTACAATTACCTTTAACCAGTCACGTAATACGGCGCCTTTACGCCAGAAAAAGACAATGCAGCCGGAGATGGCTCTACATAAAAATGCTTGACGGTTGCAGGATGGTGTATCCCCACTTCTCTCCCACTTTTTTGTTTGTTTACGTTGTTGTGTTGTTTGTTTAGACGTGTGTGTTCTGTTTTGATTTTTTAGTGGCGGAGTTGAGGCAGGCCAACAATCCTGTTTTCAGTTTTCATTCACAGTTAGTAACGATTGCAATGACGACCTGTCTTGTAAATACGTCTAGACGTAGGGCGGCAGATTTTCGCGGCACGTTCTGGGTATTCTGCTTGGAGCATGCCTCTATTCCTGAAACTCTGGGCGGCAAGCATCCAAATTACGCCGAGAATATTGTGGCAAATGTCTCTTGACAACAAACAATACAGGGTTAGCAATCCTTTCATTTTCATGGGGTCATGTGTACAGGAGTGTCCACTGTCCATTCAAAAACAATTAAAACATATTATAATGAACCATGTGATTCAATAAGAGGATTGTGACTGCCATGTGCTCAGTGGACTTTGTATGCACATGCGGATAATGGTTGTCGTAAGTGATAGTCACGTCTGGGTATGTATTTGCATAACAAAATGACGTTGACCTTTGCTGATGGGTTAAGCTATCATAGCAAAAAAGGCAAATATATGCATCTCCCATGGCAGTATATGCAGCGAAGAGATCCCAAGTAATCTCTTTAAGTGCCGCACTTTGGACAGGGTCAACGGCTTTGCTCAGCTCACAATGTGCCCGAAGCGCGCTGAGGAAAGCTATTGACCTGGAATAATATATTCTATGTAAGTACACGCATGCTGGTTCTTGAATGTTCTGTTTACCAGGAAACTGCTTAACGCATCCTGTTTAAAACTCAGAGCAGTTCGTTTGAATTAGTTCGACTTAAGAGGCAGCCGGCACTAAAATAGTTAATTAAAACGGCTCAAAATTCCGTATGCGATCTTGGGATTCGAGTCGTGTACTACCATAAAATACGATATCAAACCCCAGCTTAATAGTTGTTGTTTGGACATAATATAGAAAGTCAAACAACTGTTTCATGACCTAATGGAAAAAGTAGAACCACCAAAATGCAATTCCCAGCAAAGGCTACACTTGCGACCACTGTCAAGTACATTATCCAAATTATATTTGAAACAGGTCTCCAGGTATTAAGTGACCAGCGAAATACAATAAAATGACTATGTTACCTTAGAACTTGTGTTTATGGTATGCAGAATCTGAATGCAGTCCTGAAAGAGAACAGTCCTGATGCGCAGTGTTAAAGTACAGGCCAAAATAGTTCTCAAGTGATTAAATCAACAACAAAATGCACTCATGACACCTTGTGACCTTGGTCATGAGGTCGAGGCTTCACATACATCATCCCCTGGGTATCATGGAATACTATCATCATGTGCAATATCAAAGCTTTCGACACTCATTTTGGAAGTAAACATCATGTGACCATGTGACCGTATAATTAGGTAAGATCACACACATTTAATCCAAACCTTGCCCTTAATAACGACCATTATCATGGCAAGTTTCCAAGTCTTGTCTGGACAAGAGCCACTCCGCTAAATTTCAAAGTTCTACAGTTATTATCATCATGCCAAGTTTCAATCTTATTTTAAAGAAATTCGTCATACCAAATTTCCAGGTTTTAGAGCCGACAGGCTATAAAACGTGGAACCGACAGGTTCGAGTCCCGCTCGTTCCGAACATAAATTATATATTTTCGGCATTTCCTTAATACTCGTGGATTTAAGTCCCCGATTCTGGAAATAAATGCCGACTCAGTACTTATACTGTATAACCGTATTCATATGGCACTCGCATATATCTACCTTCATTGAACCATTCTTTTTTTTTAAGAATGGGGATTTGGTCGAGTGGATCTGTGCGTTTCCCATTTCAGCTAGGCGACAGGTGCCAAAGGTTGCAGATTCGAGTCCCGCTCGTTCCGAACATAAAATACACTAATTATCAAAGTCCCATAGAAGAGATTCAGCATGCTAAGTTTCGAATTTATTCCTGACATAGTTATAGAGCTGTCACAAAAACATTACTGATTGAAAATTGCTGTGTCATCTATGCATGAAAAAAAAATACAAAGGGCTCAGGAATGTGACATTTTAAAGGAATCAGTGAAGCAGTTTCAGAAAAGAAATCAACAGTTTTTCTCCCAAATGCACCCCAAAATATAGTAGAAATTAGAAATATCACTTGCACTTGACACTTGAACAAGGTACGTCCTGTGAGATTGCAAGGTTTAGGAGTAAAACGCCGAAATGTTGCACTTGCACTGGTATATTCAAAAGTGGCACATAATGATTCGTTCCAAACAAAAGTAAGAAGAGAAATAATAAATGCCACTATAGAGAAGACAAAATTAGAAGAACAAAAAACAAATAATAATACCATAAGCAACAGCATTGTTCGAGTTAATCAAGTTCAATAACCTGATACATATACGAGTCATGGACAGACAAGCAACACGGATAACTACATCAGCTCATAATTATATCTACATGCACGTATCACAACATTGATCATGCTAACGTACAAACAGTTATCATTCCAAAATCACTGAAAAGCACATGGTGTTTAAAGATTGTACAAGTCTTACTCCTAGTATTTTCAAGCCACCTAGTGTGTAGATGGCATCTTTGCTTCATTCTTGTGTTGACGTGTGGTAACTAATCCAAGAAAGGGAGTTATTTGTATAGGGTATATCCCATTTTTGTTTCAAGTTTCAAATGGACATGACCACCATACAGACACGATGTTCTCAATTAGAAATTTTCAGTGTAAAGGTTCTAGAAAGTACCAAAATGACCCAATACATCCATCAAACAATGACAATGTGACCTTGAAACTAAGGTTCTGGTCACCCAATTATTATTCCACGTTCCAGCCTTTACGCCTATCGGTTGATACTTACTAATCATTCCTCAATCAAAGTTATACCAATAACCCATTTTAACTCAAAAATTGGGAAGCATGTGACCATATACAGTCCAAGAACGGTCAAATAGTGTACATCACTCATTCTGATGAAAGCGTTATTTCTGTATGGGTCTCACACATGTCATGCACGATAATGAAAGAAGCAAACAAACCAAAATAATTGCTACATTATATTGCAAACTTTGAAGAGACCGTCGTAGGTTTTCAAGTTCTATCTCCACTAAATTAAGAAAATGTAATGTCCCAATTTGGGAGAAAATGTAGCAAATTATAGCAACACGAAAATACATATATGAAAATATACAAAAGCAGAGCGCAAATATTAAATCTTATTCTGGATAAGCTGGGTTAAAAATGTTAACTAATATTTGTAAACAAACTCAAGTTGAACCATTCAAATTCAAGGTGCTTATTTAGTTTTATGAAATATTAACTTTTAAAGAACACGTGCAAGGTGCCTTCATATAGGATGGTGAGCCATTTGTTTTTCCAATAAAATATCTTTAAACCAAAGAACGTGTTTGCAGTAAATAATGTCGCAAATCTATTTCATGAGTGCGTACTTCCCACTATGTTTGCACACGTGTTTCATGGCAGCCCCATAAAGTACAATCAACACATGTGCATAGTTCCCAAAATGTATGCACACGTGTTTTATGGCAACCCGAAAAAGTGCAATCAGCCCACATGCACACTTTGCACAATGTTTGCCCGCGTGTTTTACGGTGGCCGATAACATGAAATCAGAGACTGCTCTTCATTTGTATGGAATAAAAAACCTGCCAATATTCACTGTGGTAAACATTTGAAGAAAAAAATTGGGTTGCACAGGTTACACAATATTTTTCCATGTTGTGATTAAAATTTTCAATTCTTCAGTTGTCATTGCTGCGAACGCACTACATAAAGGTGTTCTTTTGATTTTTAAACCATGATTCCTTGCATCGGACAAAACCTGTACATAAAAATGTTGTTATGCTGCTTTAAGTGAAAGATTTCTTCCGTACAGGTGGTTAAAAATCAGTAGGTGTATTGGAACTTGTATTCTTACTACATAATATTGGACAAAATATAATAATTAAAGTCAACAAAGATATGCGCCTTATGTTTCTGACACGACCATCCTTTTGCACATGCTACTATGACTGGTTTCTATCTATCACGGTGTCAGTTTATCATTATCTACTTTAATAATAGATGTAAAGCAAATACTTAAGAAATAAAAAGTGTATACCTTTCGCCCTAGATAATATTGATCTGTTCATTAGTAGGCACCCTACGATACATTCCTACAGACATGTATGTCATAACGAAAAGGCACGGCCTAATGGACATAATCCGCATATACTCCCAGCTGGTACGACTGGCAGACAAGGTATCACAATGTAAATGATATTTTCACCATGATGAGTTGCATTAAAGGCCTTGTCGAGTTGGTTTTGTATTGACCGGTAGGACACCTGGTATTCCTTTGAATTAATATCATTAAAAAGAATAGTTTATTGAGCCCCCCCGGAACAAATTTATATATTTGTAACTTTATAAGCATATCAAAATCATTTAATTTTCACAACTTTACTGTTGCGTTGTATCGATGGTCTGAAAAACAATACCAAAATGAATGGCAACCATTAACAAGTGAAGGATATCTTTATTAATATACTGCATAATTTATGTACAAATAACATGATCCAGAGTTTGCGCTGTGTGCCGTCAAATATTACTCTTTGGAATACACTTAGAAGAAGCCATAGTTGCACTACAATAAATTGCACCCAATAAGTGGTGGCAAAATGTTATTTCATAATCCTCGCTCCCATTGTGACTGTGTCCTCATAGTCAGAGACTCAGCACAGAGTATTTGATGTATAAATCCCACCACTTTACTTTGGCATAAAACGCTCAAACACAATAAGTTATATTTTATATCACATTGCACGACGATGAGTCAATTGAACACTGCACAACTAAATTGACTGTATCCATTTTAGAGTGAAATACGGACACCTAAAATGTTTATTGTGTAGGTTTAGTGTGTTAATTCCGAAAATGAATATAATGTTTTGCCAATGATCAATATAGACGCCTCTGAAGGCATGAGTAAACATTCGTGGGTGAAATACTTAAAACAACATGGGCAATAAGCGTCTTTGTATATTGCGTTTTGTTTTATGACTTCACGCTCTTTATGTATGCTTTTGTTTATTGTGCGTAGCGGTACGTTTTACGGTGTTCCTTTGTCCACTTGTATCTGACAGACAGCAAGATAAGGACAGCTGTAGACAATGTGATACAGTAATATAGCATTCCTGGTATCGTTTCTGTATCCGACAGCACTCGAGCTGCGAATGCCCTATTAAAAGCCACAACAATAAATAGTTTTAATAGGTCGTTCACAGCTAGAGTGTTGTGGGACAGAATACGAATACCGGTAATGATATATGGTGCATATGTTATCACAACACGCGAGGGGAATATCCAGGGTTAGGAGGAAACACAGAATGAAATGGAAAAAATGGATTCTGGTAGCACCACCGTGTAGAACAACAGAAGCAATCATAGGGGAGTTAGGGTGGAATAGCATAACTCAGAGAATTACAAAAAAGCTGGAGATATTTACAATTGGTAAACAATGGCAGGTAGTGCAGGAAAATATATAACCAAACTGTCACAGAAAAGACAAGATGGCTCAAAGACATAGATAAGTTAGCAGAAAGGTCTGAATTGAAAGGTTGTGGCGAGGTAGAGGATTGGAAAACATATATAGGGACGGCAGTGACAGAAGGATGGAAAGAAGACTGCAGAAAAGCAGTCAGAGAAAAAAGAGCACTGTAGGCATACAAGGATTAAGAGAAACCAAAGAAAAGTTCATGCCGGGATGGAGGGAAGGAATCCAAACTTTTGTTTCAGAGTAGGACGGGAGCTTTTGATATAAAGAAAAACATTTATAACTGCATTCTCCACGATAGCCCATTTAAGGAAATGAAAAGCTTTATATGTATTTGCTGGCCGCATTGAAGAAATGGAACAGTGAGACATTTTGTACCTTACTGAATATAATGCTCTAGTTTGTTTCTAATTCAGTTATACACTGGCAGGTGGTTAAACTAAAGATAAGCTGTCCAGCTAGAAAGGGGACATACTGGTTCAGGGGTAAGTCAAACTATTCTCATCTGAAATTGCAGTATACACATTTAGTAATTATGTTTGGTTTGACAGCTATTCTTCAGCTATACTAAAGCTATGCATTTATTAGCAAAACTTCACGTATTTAGCTAATTTATCATTAATCACGTTCATATTTACCAATTTTATGTGGGTTGGCTTTGCTGAATATTTAGGTTAGACAAGGGTCCGCTACTCAGAGAGACATGTACGGTAGAGGCTCTGAAAAACGTTCTGAGTGGTTACCCGCTGAAGACCCTTTACTTCATTTAGGCTAGTACAGCCTATGTCAAAATTCTACAGAAGAACGTGTGCAATATTGACAAACTTCCATGTGTAAATAGATAAGACAGTGACAGGTTAGCTTATGAATGGTAACGAGTTCGGACTGCGGAATAGGATAATGACTACTAGGAAGTGGTTCTGGAAAAAAAGACACGAGTGCAATAAACCATCGCACGATTGATGCCTGATATTTACCAAACGGTCACACTCCTCTCCACAGTGACTACCTTTAGCAGTACAAAGTGACAAATGATCCTCGGCAAACCAAACTTCATTATAGTGCAAACTGACAAACATGCCTCAAAAAACCAAATTTCGTGAACTTAATTGCCCTCTATGTGTTCATGACACTTATTTGGCAAATATATTTCGTCTTATGAGAGCTTCAGCATTGCCAACGAGTAGCTTTGAAAGAGGAGAGAAAAAGGTTATAGCAAGCGGTCGCTCCAGTAGTTGTTTGTTTTAAGCCTCTTTTGTCCATAAACGTGGCTAGACTTGCTCTCTGAGTGTGCTTATCCAGTGTTTACTGTGTAAGACTTCCCCTGTTTGTGTAATTAGGGCAGGGTAACCTATGCAGCAGTTCTATTACGAGATTTCTATTAACAAAGCATTGAACCCTTAGGGTGAATATAATTTTTGACTGTATGTTATACGACAAAAATAAGGACAATAAATTTGTATATTTAGGTTATAGACCCTCGGCACATCTCTGTCTTGATTTAATATTTTATCCGGCAGTATTATACATGAGTATGAAAATGATAAACAAAATACTTTTTTGGTTCTGTGTTAAACGAGGATTCGAGTGATGCATGACTGAAGAAAATGACTTCCTCCCACGCATGAATTCTGCAATATGCTTTAACCAAGTAAACTACATGTTGGCTGGTGAATGTATATCCCACCAACTGCAAAAGAAAAACATGATACAGAACTATCAGCAAATAATTCAGTAATTCTCCAGAAAATTGAAAAGGTTGCGCTTCTTTCAGGAGAAGGGAATAATATATCGTTCTTTTCAGACTGGGGAAGCGCCATGGGTTCATATATCTTTCGGTTAGACAGAAAATATATCAGGAAATTATGTATTAATTCTTTCAAGACAGAATATGTATAGGTGATTATACAAAATCATGTCATAACAGTACGGAAATTGTGCATTGATTCTATTAAGACTAAAAACGTGTCAGGGAATTATGCACTGGTTGCTTTTAAACAGAAAATATATCCAAGAATTAAACAGAATTCTCCAGACGCCTGTGTTAAGCATCAGGTTCCTTTAAGCACATTAGCATTGTTCTTTATAGACGGGGAAAGCGGTTATTCAAAGGCACGCTAATCTGACAGACAAACAGAAAGACGGATCAACTGAGCATTCTTCTAAGGAAAAGGTGGTTCACAACAGAAGTATCTTTTCATAGAAAGTACCCTGCTGAACAAAGAGGCATTCACTTATTCAAACGGGAAAATGCGCGGAGATATGTCAAATAGGTGTCATTTTTTCAAAGAGGTAAATGGTATTCCAAATGAATCTATTGCTCTAGCACACAAAAATGGTTCACAAGTGAAGCGTAGTTCATTTCGACGGAAAAAGTGGTTCACAGAAGAGGTATTCTATCATGGTAAAAGGAAGGTGTTTCATCGAAGGTGTTTTACCTCAAAGATAGAATGTGCTCGACAAAAGAAGCGTCATTGTTTGGGGGGGGGGGGTAAAGTGCAGCAAAAGGTACAGTAAGTTAATTTCTAATAGTATTACACTGACTCAACAGGTATTTTCAACTGCATTTAAGTCCGACGTTTGGCAGATATGATCATGCCATTTAAAAACGTAATATTTCCCATATTGGTTCTCCTGCATTGGTTGCCACATTGTTTAACTATGTCTGTTTTTCGTGTTAGTTGAATTTATGCAATAATGGTTTTGTTATGTTTGGAATCACCTTGGTCCTTGCTTTAAAAGTTTCAAGCTATTTTGATGTAGTTTGACACCAACGGTTTTTTCATTGTTCTGGTTATTATAAGTATCAACATGTTCGTCATCATCATCATCATCATCATCATCATCATCATCATCATCATCATCATCATCATCATCATCATCACCATCATCACCATCATCATCATCATCATCATCATCATCATCATCATCATACGCATTAGTGCCTTGAAAATTGCGCACTGGCTCAATCATTTTGAAGGAGAAATATTTTAACTTAATTCGATTTGTTGAATACAAGCTATACAATAATAGAATGCCCAAATAGAGATGTTCTCTTTTTATGGCTTTCGCTAACATCTCGAAGATAAATTCAATCAGTATTATTATGACATGAGTTAGTTAGCAGAACGACTGTTTTTTGCAAGATAATTTTTTTAATCGTTGTTTTCTTTTCTTTTCAACAGTTTAGGAATACTTACCAATTTAAGCCCATAGCAGCATGCTTCTTCAACATTTTAATTTTTTTCCTTAACTCTTTCAATGCTAATGACAACTGCCGTGCTAACCTTAATTCACTTGAACATTCCAAATTCAAAAACTTATCACAGAGCTCATCCCATATTTGAAAACAAATGAACGGCCTGTTTTCACAACTTTCGTGGGTACGTTTTGATTTGACCACAATGCACCTAAACGACCTGGAAATGCAGCTGGGTTACAATTGCAGCTTTTGAATATCACCAAGTAGGTAATTCTGCTGCGCAATGCCACTAGACGACCACCTATTCTTCTCTAACAAAGGATCAGGCTTTGCGAAACTCACAAGCAGGCATTTGAAATATGCGCTGTCAGGGCTCTTTCCTGGACCCCTATTGGTCTTAGTTGACACAAATGTTAGACCAATAAGAGGAGAACGATCAAAAGGTAGTTCTGATGCAACTAAATCTAGAGTTCGCTTGTTTTCATGAATAAAAGACAACCGTGATTACAGACCCTTGCCTCTTCGCAATGCTTGAAGGTATTAATCATACTGCTTTTAGATAAAACGTCTCTCCCACAACCTAGTATGTAATGTCCATATTAAAAGAATTAGACAGAAAGCAAGGAAGCGATATAGAGTTAAGGCTACAATACAAATTATTTCGTGGTATTCTAATCGCACTGTGTAAAGCTAAGATACGTCCTATCGCAGAATACTGGTGCGTAAAGTTTGATCCCCGCTCAATCGATCTTTGGATTTCACTGGAATTAATTCATTGTGAAACGGTTCATATTTGTTTCAGTGCACTAAAATATTTAACGTCTCATCCTCTACTCCACGAATAAGGCCAGCCAACGTTGGGTAAGCGACGTTATTATTTTAAACTAATTGTGCTTTACAAAATGATCGACAGACTGACTCCTGATTTTCTTTCTTATCTGGTCCCAATGATCAACAGGTATACTCATCAAAAAGGTCAACAGGCTTCCTCTTCAAAATGATCAACAGACTGAGTCCTGAAAATTATATAAAAGACGCACTCCTCGAAATGAAATACCAGTCTCTGAAGGGTTTTTTTTTTTTTCTTTTTTTTTTCCTTTGTTTTTAATTCCAAATCATCATGTTATATTTGTGAAAGATATTCTCAAAAGTGTTTATTGTTGATGATTAATAGGCCATCAACAAAGGTAGATCTCAACTTAAATTAGTTATCAATAAAATTACCAAAAACTCATATCAAACCAAATATGCATTGACCAAAAGAGGTGCACAAGTAAAATCCATTGGAATAATATTACACGCTATCTCCAAAACTGACCAAAAAAATTCAAAACCTTTACAAACTGATCATATTCAAATGCAGAATGACCATCTTTAACATAATTACCAAAATAAGCACCTTTATAAGATATGATCATTCTTCGAAAGTTGTTTTTCTTATATGTCAAAAGCATGTATTTTGTCCCGACTCTTCGAAACATCTTGTGTTCCAGTACAATGTCTTGAGTGATTAGTATCAGTTCAGCTCCATAGTGAGTGTAACGCAAAATCTTGGAAGATAAATATCCAACGGCCCATTAAATCCTGTCTTCAAAACCTTGTAATCTGTGATATTTTGATATAAGCAGTCATGTGTAGTAATGGCCTACAAAAACAATAAAATATCAAATAGTCTCCAATTTATGGAATATTGCAGCTCAAATGCCAGGTCAAAATGAGTGTCAGCTTTCATAGTGTTATTTGTTCTTTCAAACATTCGGTTCTGATTAGAGAAATAAATGTAACACATGTCCAATTTCATATTTCAGCATATGTCTTCTTACCGTATAGATTACAGCCCTTGGTACAATATTTTTTGCAGCAGGAATCAATAGCAATATAAAGGTCCATAGTAATATATTGACTTTGTTGGTGTAGGCTCCAACATAAATATTTGAAAAACTTTATTCAGACTGGATCATATTTCTTTGCTGGAGCCTTACTTTTGAATATTTTTGCCAACTGAATACAATATTAACAGATCCATACCATAGCACTAATTGCTTAGCTTCATATTTTAATAAACGGATGTCTTACGAATCATTTTGCTATCTGGGACAGCGGAGCAGCCCTGAATTTTATACCTGAGTACATTTGAATATGTTTAAACTAAACCAGGCAGTATCTTTAATTGATTGAAATCAATGTATACCTGTACAACGCCTTGACACAAGTGTAACTGTTACGTAACATTTTGTTTTTAAACTTATTTTTTCCAAAATGATATTCATCTTCAAAGATACATTTTCACCGGAAATTATATGCATTTTTACCGGAAATTATTTATAAAGGCCTACCACAGCTACTTCCAGTCAGTTTAGTGGCTGCTCTTAAATCGCTTTAATAAGGTACAAAACTATACATTGTACACCATGATACTTTACATTGCTCCTCATGTGAAATGTTTAACACTTATCTAAATAAATGACTCTGAGTGGTGGCAAAAGAACCTACTGGTGCCGAAGCGCATTTGAACTGAACTTCGCATTATCATTTCTCCCCGGATGTAGCCGAAATATTACTTTATATTTATTTTTCGTTTTTTAAAAAACACCACTCTGGTCTGTGATCTTTGTTTGATGATTCTAAATAATCTGCTTTTATTGATTGCCAATATGTGTTAAAAATGTGGTCAGCCTTTTTAGAAAGATCTGTTCTGAAATTTCACCATTTGTCCTGTCGATGTGCGCCTAACAGTATTTATATGGAAATAATATATCCACGAACAAGGACTAAATACACCGAAAATCAATAAAAATGACTTTTTTCAATATACATTTCTTCATATTTCGTTAAGCACATAAAACTCCTTAGGTGGAAATGGTGGAATCAGAGGCAATATCTCCAGAAAAATCAAACACAGGACAGAATTCATGGAAAGTATGAACCTGTATCATCCCTCGTTTCCCCTAATTGATCTATATGTAAAATCTACGGTTTTATCGTTATATATATATATATAGAGAGAGAGAGAGAGAGAGAGAGAGAGAGAGAGAGAGAGAGAGAGAGAGAGAGAGAGAGAGAGAGAGAATATAATTTCCATTCATGATTAGGTCGACAATGCCAATATTATTGCAGAATGTTCATAATCATAAGGTAACCCAGTGAAAAGAATGGTACCGACAATACTGCTTCGGAATGTGTCCCGATGCAGGTGATTTCCAAAGCATAAGACACATTTAAAACAGTTTTGATATCTGAGGTTTATCATGACACTTGATACCTAACGTTCGTCATGCACATGTAAGGACTACTTTCAAAATGATTTATTGATGCTGATTTTGCTGACAATCTGATGTAATGTTTTATCCTATATTTTTGAGCATAGAAGAGATAGATCTTTCCCAGAATAACTGTTCTTGTATGAAGGAGACACGGTTCCAATGAAAATTCTTACAAATATTTGTTACATAAATTAAAGCGGAAACTGTGTCTAGTTTCTCCAGCTTCTTTTCTGTCAACGACTTCATTTCTGACAAAGTATGCTATCGGCTACTACCACAGTCATTACAGAGATAGCACTCCAAAGACACCACTTTCTAATTTTGGGTAATCAAACTGTAGCCATCGTAGTCAGGTAAGATATAGGTATTTCTTGGTGATCCAATCATGATTATAGCCAGACTGTTATTTAATAATTCCATGGTATCATGGGTTTTGCTATGTCATTCTCTTCATGCTGAAGTTACGTTAGGTATGCATGGTTCTCGAGATTCTGTGCATTGTAGACGGAACATTCCATACTGGTCCTTGTGCACATGACGCCCAGCCACAAGGCACACCTCCCGTCGGCATTAGAGTCTTCACTAAAGTCTGAGATTACAACATTTACCACTTTTATCAATGAAAAGGACTATTTGTCATGTCATACAAATGCATTGAGAAAATCCATTAAGGGGATTGGAACTTATTTCAACAGAGATAACGAGCTTAATGGCAAAATGTATGCGTCATAGTGTTGTAGGAAATCAAAGTCACCAAGTGCAATCATAGACTACAAATTCATAATTCCAACGATCCGTTAGAACCTTTTTCTATTGTAACCTGATCTACAAAATCTTAAACCTGAAAGGTCCATATATTTCTTGTATGGACACAAAGTGAAGATTAAATAAGCAGTGTTTTAGGATATTTGAAGTTTCCCTATCCCTCCCACTTCGTTCAGGCGCATGAAAAATTGTCATCATAGGATACGGAGCACATATTTATGAAGTAATGTGATTTCGTACTAAAAGGGCAAACAAAACAGTTTTAAAAATTCAGACGTGTTTTCAGAAAAGCTTCAAACACCTGTGAACTGAATCGACTGTATCATACATACTCTAAAGGGTAGAGAGGCAAAATTGAAATAATATGAAGAGGTTATACGTGAATTTTACTCGCTCGTGCATTCCCTAACATTTACAATAATTGAACGTGAGCTAAGCTACCAATAAAATTCACTGCCATTAAGCTGCTGATGAAGTACCATTCTGTGCCTATAATGTTGCAAGTAAGCCACTCTTCCTTGCCAGCCACTGTATCTGCCGCACAACAAATTGCACTGATCTGCAAGGGATGTGGTATTCATTTAATTTTAACAAATAATGAATACTTTTTCATAAAATGCTGACACATTGTCAATGAACTAGGTATTCATGGGGATGCAAGGAAAATATAATCGACCGTTCCAAAACAACGGACATTCAGTCATAAAAAAATGTTACTCATGCAATGTTGTCACAAGAGGAATTATATTGCAGTTTACTGACATCATTTGTAGAAAAGGTAATAGCTTATGCCTGGATCATCGATCAGTATTAATCAAGACTCCATCAGGGACCAACTGGAAGGTGTAGATTACTGCCGCAACGCATATAATCTTCGCATCCGAAGTCACATTTTAAGTAAGAAAAAATCAATATGACGATTTAGTCATTGCATAAAATAAATACAGTGTGAATCTGTCCATTGTGCCAACATATAATGAGTTTATTAATCGAAAACACGCACACATTAAAAAGACAGTTGAATTCCGTTAATCAAGGAACACAAAATGCTGAGGCGTCAGGTCAAATAAGAAACAAAAGTCCTCACTTCACGTTCATGAGATATACTTGCGAGGAGTCGTTTCTGAGAAAGACTTACTGATTTATTGGGTGTACACATTATGAGAGACATGAACATGACCTTCAGATACAAGACCGGTGCCTGGCACGTCCATGCATGAGCCCAGGCAGTGGACATTTCAATTGACAGCCTAAGGAAAGCGTGTTCTCCGATCAGTCCCTAACCAATCACCGTATATTCACATACAACAACACACTCTACATTCAGTGGATAGCTTCACTAGCATGTTGATGGCTTCATTTGAATACCTGACCAGAGAAACACGGTTTTGCTATGAGGCATACGTCAAAAAATCACATCGACTGTTCGAACAGATAAAATGGGTATCTGGCAGAATGGGAAAGATAAAAGACCTTTAACCTTGTGAATAAGTGAAGAAAGCATTGTTACCTTCATATCAGTGCAAAATATCCATCTGGCCTCCCATCAATCGAAGAATCACACTGGTCAGTAAGCTGGCATACGGTACAATGAAGTTTAGTCACGTGACTAAGACAAATATGTGTGTACAATATTCGCATGGGGATTTGGTGTGGTGGATTTGTGTGTTTCCCATTTTCGGGAAGATGGTTGCTGCCGAAGCTTGCCTTTTCGAGACCTGGCCATTCCGTGGTCAAAAACAAATAGATGTGGACAGTTTGTCTTTATTAATTGTGCTATCATGAGATCGCGCGACTTTGTGCAGATTACAACATTATTCATTGGCGGCACTAAAACTAACAAAGAGCGTCATAATTGGTCCACTCTTAATGGTGCTCGATAACACTTGCTAAACCTTCTTTTTATTGGCTCATTTGTTTGAAAATAGTTTCAATGAATTGTTTTGAGAACTCAATTGCTTTGAGAACTCCGTTGGATAAAATTATATAAAGATGCAGCCTCACATATAAATGTGTAAAGCTGATTGCTTATGTGAACGAAAATACATAATTATACGGACAGGCAGACAGACATAGATAGATAGATAGATAGATAGATAGATAGATAGATAGATAGATAGATAGATAGATAGATAGATAGATAGATAGATAGATAGATAGATAGATAGATAGATAGATAGATAGATAGATAGATAGATAGATAGATAGATAGATAGATAGATAGATAGATAGATAGATAGATAGATAGATAGATAGATAGATAGATAGATAGATAGATAGATAGATAGATAGATAGATAGATAGATAGATAGATAGATAGATAGATAGATAGATAGATAGAGTTCAGAAGTAAATGTAACATGCCAGTATTTTACCAAAACTTAATACCTTTTTTATGCACAAGAAAATAGAGAAAAACCAAAGTCCTTTAAGCAAACCACAAATAAACCGAAAGAATTATTATTTTATGGGTCATTTAAAAAAATGTTAACAAATTTACCTTGAAACGATTTATGCTTTGTCTAGTGTGCGACTGTTGATCAGATCGCCTTGTCTCTTTTTCAGTCAAAAGTAATAACACTGATAGCTTTGATATGTATACATGAAACAGCCCCTACAGCCATAATCCCATTAAGTGCCACTCGCTGGGCTACATTGTTCTATTTCCCGAACGTTTTTTTTTTCTTTCAAGCAACGAATAACTTAAACATTGAAGCCTTATGAACCTAAAGATATCAGCGATTCTGTTCAAACGAGTTTCAATGAAGGATGTGAGTTTGCAAAAATGAAGAAATTGCTCTCGCTCGGCACCATCAAAATCTGGGCCAACAAACAACTTTGCTTCCCGGCCATGGAAGGATGGTGACATGAAATAAAAATCGCTTAGTCGATCTTTTAGTTTAAAGTTTATGTATTTGGGCGGCAAGAGATACATCTAGAAATGTATATTTAATGAAACATGAGAATAAACAATAAAAACTAGCAAAATCAACAATGCGGTCTGCGCGTCCATGAATATCAAATACAGGGAATTATACACAAAATAAAAGATTTATACAATTGCCTTGATGGGTGTAGTGTTGTTGGCACTTTCTAGGATATTAAAGCAGTCATGTCTATCTTTGGCCACAGCTTTCACTGCTTCACTATCAGAGGTCTGGGGATAACAAAACTTGGATATATATATCTATCTTTCCGAAATTGTAACAGTTCTCAGTAATAAATAAAATTTTCTTTTTCATATATAAATTATATGTCATTAAGAAAGCATCTCACCTTCGACATTATGTAAACCCATGTTTTCGCAATATCCCCATAATCTATCCCTTTTTAATTTACTGGCCTTGCATGAAAACATCTCATGTTGCAAGCCTATCGACATTTCATCTAAACTTTGTGAGTGATACCTCATGGCCTGGCCTGTTTGCAGCACTTAAATTACCCTCATAAACGAAATTTCCTTTTGCTTTGCTTGAAGTACATAGTTTTCCCTTAGCCAATACATCCTACTGATTTTTTATTCTTGATATTCTAGCCTGAATAACCTTTTTTTCAATTCTATTCCAAATTCTGTGCAGACTCCTGTACTAAATTGGAGCCAGGTGCACTTACTATTTCCAATTTTCATATATTCAATCCAAACACGCTTTAATTTATCATTGTCCGACTCATGTACATGTTTTGAGAACTTGATCATGCAGTTTAGAATTTGGATCTGAAAAGGGGATTTCCGGAGTTTCTCCATCATTGCTCCATTTGAATTTGCGCTGTTTTAAGCAATATGAAATAATCTTGATTTTTCTTCAGGATACATCCGTAAAATTTGTTTTTTCTTTGTCGTTTTTTTTTATCCGTGTTTTGTTACATTCATAAATCCCATATCTGAGCGCTATATAGACAAATTGGATTTATCAGCTGGTAAAATAATTTATAGCCAACTTTTGGGGTGAATAGACCTGATCGTGTTCCCTGAAAAAAATCTTCTACTTTGAATAAGCATTTTAGTGCTTTTTTACAGACGAACTAAAAATTTATGTGATTCAGCTAAACGTACCGAAGAATATTGCGTTTGGTCGGAATTGACTTGAACTTGTTTCATTAAGACTATGGTTTGGATATGGTGTTGACTCTTTCTAATTATGTAAGATTTCTCTTGCTTTGATCATGCTCCCTGTTACCGTTCAGGTTATTTCTAAACATTTATAATCTTTCACCGTTTGATGTTTCCGGCTGTCCAAAGTACTGGTTTGTCCGCAGTCTATGCCTTGATGATTAAAAGTTTTTTAAAAGATATTTTGGAATTAAGGTTTGTTTTCAACATCAAGTTTCTACAATAAATGTGTAATTGTTTTTGTGTTATTTTCACAGCTCACTCTTCACAGGGAAAGACCGGATCATCAATATTTAGGAGGCTTCTGAGCTTTTATTATGCAATATGGGCTGCAGTTTATCTTGTATACAATTTTCGAAAAATCATAACTTTGACTCATTATTTGTACAAGCTGGTCAACAAATGCCCATCTAAGTTGGTAAAAATGTAAAGTATGAACATTGTATGCAAGTTTTTTAAAAGAAGTCGTTCAGTGTAATGGACAGATAGGGTGACATACAAATAGACACTTAACATAAATGCAAATTGGCAAGCAGAGGTAAAATTATATCTGTAACACCGTTTAGTGACAGACAGGAATTGTGTGTGTTGTAGGGTTCGGCAAACTTTAAGTCTTCCAGTTCTAATTTTAAAAGTGTTACCCACCGATAATATTAAAATACAAATAGTTGTTGGTATAAATTTTCAAACGACTAAGGGAGAGAGCAACAATATTGTTTATACAGTACTGAAAATAAACCTCTTCATCTGAGGACAGCATGCTTTGACTGAAAGAACTATATCAGGTCGCATATCTAAACCATTTCCTCAGTCAGTCACTATCAAATGTCTTTAATAGTTACTATATCCTTGACATTGACCTTGTGATTTTCACATATTTTGTGTACATGGACAGCTGCAGGTTCTACTGATAAATGTTGAAAGGCAAGTTATGGCTTGTTGTGTCCTAGGTTACTGATATGAAGTCCAGCTAATCGATTTTTTCCTTTTTGTTTGTTTGCAATTGTGCATATGCACAACATTTTGCAGGTAAATACTATATAAATCAAGTGCTAATGTATACGTCGGTTTATCTACATCTAATGGCAATACTAAAAGAGTCATATACACATGAAGAGATCATTAAAGCAGGTTGAAAATGCACCGAGTGCAAAAGCAATGTTCACATTTGTACACAGTAGAGCCTTTTACTAAAACAAATACTGGGATCAAAAAAAGTACGGAAAACACTGTGCACAAAGGGCTCTAGCCGGGTAGCATAGGCTTAGGAGTACTGGTAAGTGGCCACCATTCACTGTGATTTTCCTTTCCCACAATGCATTGTCCCATGTTTAAATGGGCGTTAATTGTACGTGCATTATGCAGATGCCTTCATGTTGCATTTGGATTTATAACTAACGATGATAACTGCTTCAGACACAACTGAGAGAGCAGATTAATGTTTAGATTGTAAGTCATCTTTGAAAAATACGTTGATGACTGTTTGCTCTGGTAACTCGAAGAACGGACACCTGAAACCTAGCGGTACTACATACTAGAACGTGGCGCTTTGCTTTTCCCCCAGTCCAAGTTGACCGTCCATACAAGTTGAAATAAAGTGCTGTGTTTGAATTGACTTTACTGCAAAATAACGGCACACGCTGGCCAGCTTTTCTGTTAGCTTTGTCTTACAACTTGGTTATGTTTCATTTGAAGGACCTTTTTTTTTACGGGCGGTTGTTTGTGGGGTGATTTTGCTGGTCGGCCGCGTGTTGCAGCTGGTCCAAGATTGTCCACCTGGAGCATTGCAGCAAAATTTTGCATCACAGTTCTTGAAAAATGCTACAGAATTTGGCCAGGTCGGTAATTGCAGGCCCTACTGTACCATGACTATACCTATTCCCATGCAGAACCTGCCAGGGTATATCAAATAAATGTAAGAACATTTTCAAAAACAAGGTAAAATCATTCTTGATGCATGAGATGAGAGTACTGGAGAGGGACCCTTTATATATTTATTGTTTAAGTACCTTAGTGTTATCAGGGACCTGCAAATGATATATAGCGGGTCCCTGGAGTTATAAAAAATATGCCTTTGGTGCTTATATTTATTTATATATTAATTTATTGAAAATTTAGATCAATCTTAATTCATAAATAATTAAAGCATTTCAGCTACAAACCTGTGCAAACCATTATAATATTTTCCCAATTTCATTCTTGCATTTCTGCTATTTTCATTTTGTTGTCCACCATAGAATGTAGATAACATGGCACTATTTTTTTTTATTTTTTTTTAAAAAGGAGCTGATGCCGGCCTTATTGTATGCCGACGATACTGTTTTGCTTGCCAGCTCTGAGTTACAACTTAAACAGATGCTAAATGTCGCCTATTCTTCTGCTACAAAATGGGACATGAAATTTAATGGTTCTAAATCCAAATTGATGGTTATCGGCAAAAGGGTTGCCTGCAAAGCAGACCAAGTTACGTGTTACTACACTTGGTCTGCCCTTCTTTGACAGGATTTTATTTATAGTAAGGGAAACAGAACTATACTGTGACCCTCCCCCTAGACTGAGACACCAATCAGGAAGTTCAGCATTATCGCCTGGACCAGTAACAGCCTCTGGTCCCTAGTTTACTGAAGCCTGTTACCATAGTAACCATACTCAGCCAATAAGAAACTGAGTCACTTTTCCAATGAAGAACAGTGACCTTGTCAAAGAAGGGCAGACCCCAGCAGAGTAGACAAAATACGCAGCTTGGGGTCTGCTTTGGAGGCAAGCGAAAGGGTCAATCATAGTAAAGATGGATGTTAGGGGATATTAATTTGAAAGAATATACAGCTTATAGATATTTAGGAATTGTTTTTCCCAATCTATGTCTGACTCTAAGCATGTCTCTGTACAAGTGAAACCAAAAGCCTTGCGTCTTATTGGGTATATGTGTAGTATCCTTGCCTCGCACGAAAATGTGAACAGGATTGTGTTTGGAGACAGTATTTGGAAAAACCTGCTGTCCCCATCACTCTCCCATGGTTATGCAGTGTGCTTGTGCAACACAATGGAATGTGCTAAACCACATAAGGTCAATACAGTATTCAGCTGCACGTGCCATTTTACGAGTAAAAGCTAAGCCCATAATTGCAGCCACCATTGGAGAGCTGGGCTGGTTACCTATCAGTACCATCATGGACAGACAAAGAGTTAAATATTTCAATCGTTTAAAGAGTGACCTCAGAGACGAGGTTTTGTGTAAACAGGTTTTCCTGGAAATGGAAAGCAATTTTGTGGGGCACAAGGTAGCATCCTGGGCATACTTAAAATGTATAGACAAGGTATTTACCGATGTAGGCTTAGATGGCGCTATTCACAAACAAAAGCACAATTTGTATGAAGTGTACAAGATATTAAGTTTAAGTGTTGTAAATAATGCCTTTTTCAATGAAATAAACACGAGGAGTAGCTTATCCTTATGTAAACATGACAAATGTCACTCCGGAAAAGAGAACTACCTATCTAATGTCAATAATTTTCAAGGAGCCAGGCTTAAATTTAAAGCCCGTACAAAATGCCTTGGTCTTCAGGCAGATTTGGCCAAATGGGGCCTCTCAGATGATAAGTGCAAACTCCGTAATGGCGGTAGAGAGGATTTATCTCA
Source organism: Hermodice carunculata (assembly GCA_964020975.1). Lineage (NCBI taxonomy): Eukaryota > Metazoa > Annelida > Polychaeta > Eunicida > Amphinomidae > Hermodice > Hermodice carunculata. The sequence continues at coordinate 32,485,239 of OZ026625.1, read as the reverse complement.
CTTTATGTTCACTTGCCCATTCCTTAATAATATTCGTGCAGAATATATGTATTCTCTGGAGACACAACTAGTAGCAAATGATAATGTATCAGAGTGGCATTCCTTTATGGCGTCTTCTATTTTTTCAAAGCTATGGATGTTAATGGGAGGCGAATTTGCAGACGATAATGCATTAAATATTTTTGACGGCATATGTGAAGGTTCCGTCCGAGAAGCGCCGCAGGTGCGAAGGAAATTTTATCAGCAGGGTTGATGTGCTGGCCACAGCTGTATATATGTATATAATCTGGCAAGGACGCACCATTTTATATAATGTATTTTTTAGTGAAAATTCAGTTCTATATCCTGAAATGAATGTTTTATGTTTACCATATTGAATGCAATTTTATATTTTATATACATTTTATCACTGGCTATATATTTTAGCTCTGGACGCACTGCGACTTACCCCGAGTCGTAGTGCCCCCGTTGTAAAGGGGTAGGTTCTAAATAAAAATTTGAATTTTTTGTAAATCTTGCCCTAACCGCGAAAGTCTTCATATATTGCAAAATTCGAGTTCAATGATCACATGTAGCTGAACTCTAATGCGCTTGATCTCCATATCGACTTAAATGAGCAAAGCACTAAAATTAGAAGAATAGGTCTGTCACCGAAAACTGCAAAGCATTAACTATTGACAACTTTGGCCCGCAAATGCACCACGAAAACTCGTGTGCGATCTAGCGAACTCAAGCATTGTCGCACGTATGACCAATTGTCTGTTCGGCCAAACTTAACAGATAGCAAAGCCAATTACTTGACCATTTTGACACACACACACACACACACACACACACACATACACACACACACACACACACACATATATATATATATATATATATATATATATATATATGTATATATATATATATATATATATATATATATACATATATATATATATATAAACATTTATATTTTATGTACAGTGACAGAGAAAACATATGCAAATCCCAACTATTACATTTTACGGGGGGGGGGGGGAGATAGTGAGATAGGTTTTCAACTGGAAATGTCATGTTTTGTATGGTTTGTATGTTTATTTATTTATTTTCTATAAGCTGGTCTATCATGAATGAATTTGAGAAATATTTTCACTATAATTTACAAAGGAATCCATGATGTCTTTCAAGAGACACAGTGCGTTTTTTAGGATTAACATAGGGTAGCGTCTGTAAGCACCAGGTTGCTTTGAGGGGATTAACCCTACCCAGGCCGCCAATGTCATTGTTGGTAACACCCCGCTTTCCTTCATTACATCTTAACAATTCAACGAAAAAAATGTCAACAAATTCTACAAAAATGCAGTAAATCAGAATATATTTAATGCACAGTGATATGGAGAGAAGAAATATGTGCAAAATCCGATTGCTGTGGTTAGCCAGACTGACAGAGACAACCCACTATGTCGTAATTGCATACAATTCTATTTAAGCGAATTTTAATGCAGAAACTTTAGACAGCCATTGCCATAGGCATTTGTTCAACATAGAACTATACACAACTACCATGACCGAATGCAACATTTCCATACTGTGGCTATATACATCTTTAGGCAAGGCTATTTTTTGATCGATTTCAATGCTAAATCGTGACATTTCCTGCCGGTATGCCTATGCAGCTTTTTAAAGTGTGTGTGTCAACACACACTTTTTTGTTTTTCCTGAAATTCTTTGTTTCTTTGTTTTTTTTTTCTTTCTTTCTTTATTTCTTTCTTCTTTCTTCTTTACCAGTGAATGTGTCCGACACTTTTCTCTGACAGTATTATATGTAGAAACAACAAAAAACCTTGGCATGAATGTACCTCCATACAAGAAGTTGGTCCGTTTTATGCAGAGGAATGAAGATATTTAAATTATGCAAATTAGGGGCATTTGAAATTTTAAATCTTGAATATCTTCAAAAGTATAATAGATAGAGATGTCATTCCAACTTCTACTAGGGAGTTATTGACCGTTGCACATTTAATGAATTTAAAACAAACGTTGTAGCAATTTAAATTATGCTAATTAACAGCATTTGAAATTTTAAAATTTGTATATATTTTAAAATATCAAAATGTCGCCCGCATTGCAGATGACACGTTCACTGTAAATAGACCAATTACACAGTTGAAAGCCAAAGTCAACCAACGAAAAAAAAAAAAACACTGTGGATAAAAAGGACATTAGGAGTGTTACAAAGAGAAAAATACATACTTTCAAGATCAGACCAATAGAACTAAAAATACAGTGAAATTAATTTTGGCATACATCTCTCTCTCTCTCTCTTTCTTTCTCTCTCTCTCTCTCTCTCTCTCTCTCTCTCTCTCTCTCGCTCTCTGTATCTCTATCTGCCACTGGTATAATGAAAATACACATACTTGTTGACATAAATAATCAAACGAAAAGGTCAGAGAGTACATATATTTTAATCCACAACTAAAATTGACGTCACTTATCTGCGGACACAAAGTAACAAAAAATCAAAACTCTGCAAACGTCATGATGATGCTTCTCTAAAGAAAAACAATGGGAGCACAAATAGATTTTTTCCGCTGCAAACTTTTGTCTTAAGAGCTTGTAGCGGTTACATTTTTTTTACAAACAATAGTTTCCTTTGTTTTTAAGAGGCACTTCAGACACAACAATTCAATCCTAACAAAAATGTTTTCATAATTAAATGAACAGAACACATAGGATATTCCAAGTGAGCATGAGTTGCACTGTAAAAAGTACGGACAGACCTCAAATCTTTATACTTACGTAGTCAATAGCGTGCATCTTGCTTACCATAACACAAAACTTGTGATTACAAAAATGTCTTTGTACATTGACTGTGCTGTTGAATGACAATTGCGGTACGTAAGATGGAAAATAGAGCCATTTCCCCGTAGCAGGCCACATCACTCGATAGCACAACTGCCCACAGTGTAATCAAAATAAAATTCTTGATTGAATAAAAATAAAGGCATAGGCACTTTCGATAAATATGAGAAAACATATAGACCAGCCTCAAAATTATTAATATTCCCGATGTCTTCATTTATGATTTGCATGTAATTTCTCTAAAAGTAAAAATTCCTTTCAAGTGATGATTGTCTTCATCAAGTAAGAACATGCACATAATCTGGATCTGGTATTTGTATATCAATGATTAGAGGTATAATTTGAAGGTCTTTTATGTTATATTTTATCTGCTTTTAAATGAAAAAAATACGCCAACTCAGGGACGGAATGCTTAAATACTTCTTCCAATGGAAAACTGAAAAGACATTTGACCCCTGGGCAGACACTTTGCCCTACCAAACCATACTGGACTTGATCCACAAGTTCTGGTACTGGAACATATTCAAACTGAACAGAGGGCGCTGAGTACAACAATAATGAGTCCAAAAAGGGTTAATCGGCAACTGTTTATGGCCGGTTAAAACATTGCTATGACAAGATCTACATGTATACTATATATGTGTATCCACTACTTGTCAGTCGGCTCAGCCCAACATAATGGGAGTTGTCATTACTTGACTTATAAAGCATTGTGAGAATTACGGGGTTGGGTACATTAATGACTCCGAAAGGGTTAATCGGCAACTGTTTATAGTCGTCTGGCATATTGTGACACGATATTCACGTATACTACATATGTACAGTGTATACCACAGACATCTAAATAATGTTAATCCATCTTTATTAATGAAGTGGACATACTAAAAATCACCTATATTGATTCCTTAATTTACCCATGGGAAAAAAAGTAAAGCTTTTGAAATCCCTCAACGTTAAACTGCTACTAATTTAAGAGTAGTTTACAGCAATGCCTTTCCCTGACTATTTAAATTATCGGGGCTGTGTGGTGCTAGTGAAATGTCCCAAAATTACTTGAAAACGTTGTAATGCCCTGTATGATTGGCTTGTGACGATATGTGATTTTTAGGAAAAATTTAATGAACATAATGTGATGCTCTGGTCATGCATCTTTACCCAACCATGGTCCTATTAACGAGACCAGTGATGCCCTGCATGGGGTGCAGCCTGCGTCTACATCACAGAGCAAGCGGGGCGGATGTGTGTACTGCGCTGCTCAATAGAAGAACAAAGGCTTATCACTGTGTACTAATACCATCATTGCTTGGAAATATCCTAAAACGTTTCATGAAATGAACTTAATGAAACATGAAGACTTAATCAATGACGGCTAACTACACAGAGTACATGTTTTTATTGTAGCCCTACAAAATTCGTCTTGTCTGTCTTTTCATTAGTAGAGGGAGTGACAGACAACGGCCGTAGCTGAGGTCACCGGTACCTGTGAGCAAATCTGCAATATGATGGTTAGTTTTTCTTTTGAATGCTGACAAAAGTATTCCTTTCTATCATAAAGTTCCTCGATAATGATCTATTGTTTCTTGGTCAGATCTGAGGTGAACAAGGAATGTGACGTTCTGTTTTCAAGCCCGAATGCCTCATTAAAGTGTGTGTGTCAACACGCACTTTTCTGTTTTTCCTTTCTTTCTTTCTTTCTTTCTTTCTTTCTTTCTTTCTTTCTTTCTTTCTTTCTTTCTTTCTTTCTTTCTTTCTTTCTTTCTTCTTTACCAACAAATTTGTCCGACACTTTTCTCGGACATTACTATACATAGAAACTCCGAACTTGGCATGATTGTACCTCCATACAAGGAGTTTGACCGTTTTACACAGAGAAATGAAGATGTTTGAAATTATGCAAATTAGGGGCACTTAAAATTTTAAATCTTGAATATCTTCAAAAGAATAATAGACAGAGATGTCATTCCAACCTCTTCTAGGGGGTTACTGACCATTGCGCATCCAATGAATTTAAAACAAAAGTTGTAACAATTTAAATTATGCTAATTAGCAGCATTTGAAATTTTAAAACTTGAATATCTTTAACACTATAATAGATAGAGATGTCATTTTAACTTCTTGTAGGGGTTGTTGATCATTGCGCACCTAATGAATTGAAAATAAAAGTTGTAGCAATATAAATTATGCTAAATAGCACCATTAGAAATTTTAAATCTTAAATAACTTCAAAGCAATAAAAGATAGAGACGCCATTCCAACTTCTACCCCAGTGTTATGGAATAGTTGTACATTGCCATACCAATATGCTTTGAAGACACACACACTGATTTGCATATGCAGCAAATCATCTTTCCTAGTTTCTTTCTTTTTTCTATCTATCTATCTATCTATCTATCTATCTATCTATCTATCTATCTATCTATCTATCTATCTATCTATCTATCTATCTATCTATCTTTCTTTCTTTCTTTCTTTCTTTCTTTCTTCCTTCCTTTCTTTCTTTCTTCTTTCTTCTTTACCAGCAAATTTGTCCGACACTTTTCTCGAACACTATTACACATACAAACTCCAAACTTAGCATGATTGTACCTCCATACAAGGAGTTTGACCGTTTTATACAAAGAAATGAAGATGTTTTAAAAATTATGCAAATTAGGGCATTTGAAATTTTAAATCTTTAATATCTTCAAAAGTATAATAGATAGAGATGTCATTCCAACTTTTACTAGGGGGTTATTGACCATTGCGCATCTAATGAATTTAAAACAAAAGTTGTAGCAATTTAAATTATGCTAATTAACAGCATTTAAAATTTTAAAACTTGAATATCTTTAAAACTATTATAGATACAGATGTTATTTTAACTTGTATTCGGGGGTTATTGACCATTGCACATCTAATGAATCAAAAGCAAAAGTTGTACCCATTTAAATTATGCTAATTAGCAGCATTCAAAATTTTAAAACCTGAATATCTTCAAAACTATTATAGATAGAGATGTCACTTCAACTTTTACTAGTGGGTTGTTGACCATTGCCCATGTACTGAATCTAAAACAAAAGTTATAGCAATTTAAATTAAGCTAATTAGCAGTATTCGAAATTTTCAATCTTGAATATCTTCAACACTATGATAGATAGAGATGCTATTCCAACTTCTGTTGCTGTGTTATGGAATAGTTGTACATTGCCATACCAATATGCTTTTAAAACACACAAACTGATTTGCTATGCAGCAAATCATCTTCCCTAGTTTTGCATAGACTTGCACTGGTGCGTGTCCCTATTTTCCCATCCCGCGATCACACCCAGAAGTGCGATACGTTTTCCCCTCCACAAAGTTAACTGTATAATATTATGCCAACTAAACGGTGTTATTATAAGTAGGTCTTACTGTTAACATATATTTTTTTTTAACTGGTCGACACTGCCGCCGTGCCGGTTTCAACAGTGGCAGCTATTGAGTCCTAGTCAGTTCTAATCCCATTATCATTGCGATAAGACTGAGCGGAAAGTGGTCTTCGATGAATGCATGGTTAGTCACTGGCCACTCAAGCGAGACAAACCTGACCGTCTCCCTCCGACTGCCGACACCAAAAAAAACATAAATAAATAAATAAATAAAAAATAAATAAATAAATAAATAAAATCAATGGAACTAGAAGCTGCCCCCCCCCCCCCCCGTTATGAGCATGTCACCTGACCAGAGCATCCAAATTAACTGTTGCATTGTTGCTAAAAATGCGATGGAGACTTGAAAATTTGTGACAAAAAATTTTAATAGATGGGCGATTTGTTATAGTAATTTGATAAGCATTTACCTTTAACAAGGAAAAGCGTGTAGTGCCCCAAAATTGTTGCCCGAATAGCTCATCAGAAGCCCTCAGTTTCTGATTTCACGGGGGGGGGGGGGAGGGAGAGAGAGATTCACCAGGCTGGTACCCCTGCACCTCATTGTGGGCCCAGCAGGCCCTCAGACCCCGACGAAAAGTACAATTTGCTCCGACCATTTATATTTTGTTCCAGCATCTCTTACTTTGGAGAGTCCCGACCTCTCGTGAGGATTTGAATGGAAATAATCAGATGGTTCTGCACTATTTATGCCAACGTAACATTCATGTAGCCTACATACAAAGTACACGCATAAATACATACATAAATGAATGCAAGTATGCGTGTCACCCTCAGTGACCTTTGCATGCGAAATGTTGCAGATCTTTGTTATATCTATCTATCTATCTATCTATCTATCTATCTATCTATCTATCTATCTATCTATCTATCTATCTATATATTATATATATTTATATATATATATATATATATATATATATATATATATATATATATATATATATATATATATATGTAACTAAGCCCCCAACTTATCAATGTAAAACATTCAAACTGCCTCTGACAAGACCTGTCTTGCCAACTTGTACCATCAAGCTCGTACCATTCGATTATGGTTCACAATTCTATACCTTCTGAGTACATTCAATCTCATAGTTATATCCCTCAACCTTTTATTTTAGTCCTCGTCTGTGCTCATTTGATTTACAAGTGCGACAACCATGATTGATCCCTCTCTGGCCGTTACAAAAACTATAACTGTAGTGTTTCACAAATTGTGCAGACACTTCCAGCTTACTGTACGCGATAACCACCAGATGTCGCATTCGTTAAGTGTGTCCAAGTCCTGCAATTGTTTACTATTAATAGATTTACAGTTCCTCAGATACGCCTGCTTGGGGAATCGTCAAACCCACTTTCTGGGAAACTAGTAACTTCTGTTTAGCATCTGTGCGCTACTATTTTCATTTTCACTTTGAGTTCTGAAGCAGTAATGTGTTAGCGATCGACATTACGTCAGAAGACGATGGGTTTTTCCGAAAGATATCGATCTGCCAATCAGTAAGGGCTAAGGCCATCATTTTGAAGGCTTTGTCGGCATCGTGTTTTCAGCTTTAGCGTGGTTATATGCTTTACAAGTTGCATTAAAAGACGACTTGCTTCGGAGATTGTCAATGGTGGATTCAAGAACAAATCATGATGAAGCGAGGTATGTAAGACAAAATATTTTGATCAAAATTCATGGATATATACACGCCATAGTCAGGCACAGGTGCCGTCTGTTTCACGCAGCGTTGCATGGCAGCCAGTGACTTACGTACCACAGGTACGACGAACACCGAGAAATTGCCAGGTGAGAGTCAAGTCTCTGACAGTACTGCCCCTCCACTCGTACCTCGCTATCGGTCTGTGCTCGTCATCTCGGCCGAACCCCCTGTGGTAAGTACCGGCACAAGTGTTGTCGAGCCACTTTCACCATGTGTCAACTTGTTGGCCGTTTCAACGGTGCTGACCTCAGGTGGCAGAGCTTTTGATCGCGCGCATCTGTTCAGTGCTTTGTTTATTGATATATGCAGCTTACCGTTTTGCTATTTTTTTCTGTATGCCTAGATAGTTTATTTATGGAAACCAAGAATTCATAAAGAGATGTCAATAATACAACTTGATATCAGTACTTATTGATTTCCATTATCTCCTTTATTTATGTCAGTTATTATCAATAAATAAAATACTGATGTCATGAAAAACCCCATTAAATAACAGAAAGGCGCTCTATAAATAAAACAAGAGGACTATGACGGATGACAGTCCTGTGTTCATCCGACCTTTCATGAACATAATGTCGATTTTCATTGCAATTCCCATTTGCTTACATACCGTAGTAATCAATACTAATGCATGTATTGACAGGTACCTGAATTGAAAACAAAAAAAGTTTAAAATCAGGAATCCAGATTATCACTACCTAGTGAAACGTAAAAAAAAATAGCTAAAACACAAATGATTCCTTAAAAATGAAAAAAATAGCAGCGTCACTTATTGGACAATTTAAGGTTTAAGGGTCTTCAGAAGTGTCTCTTGTAATTTCAAAGCGACTGGCTGGACAGCTTTGGAGAATTTGTTAAAAACTAACCCATAGAAATGATTAAAAATTCCAAACAAAAACAAAAAAAAAAAAAAAAAAATACTGGAACATTACTATTGGAACGAACTTGGTTTAGACCCTTTCAAAGGACATCCCCGCCAAGTTTGAAGTGAATATCGGTTGGGGGTTTTGGAGAAGTTAAAAATGTATTTCCCATTGCAATCTCCATTGACTTACAAAATTGTTCCACTTGTTGAAAAGGTCTAGTGGTCCTGTGGAGTGTCCGTGTGCAATTCCAAAGCAATTTGCAAAAAATGGTATCAGAGAAAACTTTTCAAGATTTATGAAAAAAAAAAATCAATACAAAAATTCATAAAAATCTGAAAATCAATAGAGCGTTACCATTTGTACCAAATTGGTAGAGACCTACCAAAGGTGCATTTCCGCGTGTTTGGGGAGAATATGTTAAACGATTTTGAAGAAAATGTTAAAATTCATCAACTAACAAGCAGGCAAAATGGGGAAAAATCATGGATTCAAAATGCCACAACTTTAATCTTCCGACAAGATGCATTTCTACCAAGTTTCAGCACAATCTGAGTGATTGTTTTTTAGAAGTAGTCGAAAATAAGGAAAAGACAAAAAGTCATCACAAAATAGAAAAACAAATGTTGCAGCACCTCCTGTTCAACAAGCTACGTAGGGTCTGTGGTGTCCTCAGAAGTGTCCGTATGCAATTTCAAAGCAACTGGCTGCATGGTAACATTTATCATGTCATTCAGTGTCATCTATTACATACTGTTTTGTATTGTTCATCATTAATTGGTATTTTCTGTCAAAAAGAATTAATTCTTACTGTGACTGTGAGTCTGAATCAGCTTACAATACACAATACACAAGGGAAAAATATTCTGACCTCCGTTTGACTTTTTCAAGGTCATCCAAAGTCAAATAAAAACAACAAAGGAAGACACATTGGTACTTTTCTATCCATATCCAACTGTAACCATGGGCCTATGAACAACTATACCCGAGATGTACCAGGAAACAAGATTTGAGTCAAAATTAGGTAAAAATAAGTCTTATAAATGAGAGTTTTAAACTCTTCACAATCTCACTTAATTTCATCCTCAAGATCCACTGAAAATTGAGGACACTAGAATGGTCGTAAGAATTTTACATTTTGTCTTATATATAACATAAAACTTTAAGTGGCACCACCCACTGATAGGCGTCCAAATGTTCTGACACCCACAAAGTCCCGAAAGTTGTATGTGACCATTTTGAAAACTGCTGTCTGCATGCATATACAAGCTAAAGTTGATGGATGGAGTGACAGACAAGTGACTGCACCAGCTCTGTGACTTTTTCACAGCGGAGCTAACAGGGATATAAGAAACTTTAAAAAAAATGACGAAGAAAAGAGCAGGATATCTCCCACCTTATTGACACTGGGAGCCTTTCCTGGTCTTGTCCAAGTGCCACAAGGTATGCAGTAAAATTTGTCAATAAACCTATCAAACGCTGCAGTGCAACTCGAGCCTTTTATCACAGGTGTCCTGATATTTTGTTTTATTCAGGGCAAGGTATTATTTACTGAATCTGACTGCGCGTGTTGTATTGTAGACTGGCCTTGATACATGTGGGCTTATTGGCAATGATGATACCAGTCTCGCATATCTTCTTCAATAGCTTTATTCAGTCTTCAGGTTCTGGTACAGCTTGTTACGTCTCTCTGTAAGTCGAGAGTTATTAGTCTGCCAAGCATGGCATAGGCTTGGCCTTATATACCCTTTTCTGACTCATAATTATAGAAAATCCCATCGCATCATCAAAATTACGCTTTAACCAAATATATTAGTCATAATGAATGTCCTTGACAACCACGATCTTTGCTAGCATTATCAATTTTAATTTCTCTCTAGCCTAAAATGTTCAGCGTATGTGCCAAAACACTGACCATATAGGAACTTGGCTGCAAAAGTCTAGATCGTCCAGTACAATGGCACGGATAATCAAACAGCTGCAAATGAAGTAAAGCTACTCCAGTGTCAAGGAGATCAAGACATTGAATTCCAGAAAAAATAAGTGTCATGTTCCACCTGGAATCTGCGTTTTCTAGTTTAAATTTTTCTTCGGCGAAGGCTTCTGGGGGGGGGGGGGTCATTGCTGGTTAGTGGCAGCGTTCTTTTGGTAACAATCTACTAGATGATAACGCAGCTTATTGCAACAGCAACACTAACCTTGAGCATTACCTCTTGGAACAGTTCACTGAGGCATATTCAGACAGTAAGATAGTTCTTTTTGTTCCAGTCTGGCCAAACTAGAGGCCAGTTTTTTGTGCCTGATACAGTCTTCTAGTACTTTCAAAATTTCCTACAGTCGTTCATCTTTAACCTCAATCTCCATGGGTTCCTCATCTCAATCCTTACACTCGAGATCCCTGAACATGTCCAGTCCAGCCAACTGCTGTTCTTGTGTATTTCATGGCAACATCTAGTGTTGTGGGATGTGACTCCACAATAATTTTCTTTACCAGCTCAGCATTGTGTAAGGCCTTGGTGTGGGACCCACTGATTGTACGCTCTCCATCTGTACTGTGCTGACAACCTGGATATGCCAGTATGGCGGCTGCTATAAGGCAGCAATTAAATGTTACCAAGTTCTCATAAGCAGTTTGACTAGCTTTGTCCAGTTCATTTTATAGCCTGTCGTTTTATTCACTGATACAGTCACTGATTTGGTAACAATGTCTATGATGGCACATGGAATGTTTGAGCTTGTAGGTGTGCATCCATACCTTGATTGAGGTCTGCAAACATATTTCCTATGCACTCCATCAAAAATGTAAGCTGTGTGGAATCCATCTTTATAATGCTGTTTTCAAATTCTGGACCTGATGTAATGTAAGGGCAAGTCTTTTTTGGTGTTTGGCACACTGTGTTTTGATGTGTACCATCTTCTGTCTCTGGAGTTGTACCTGTGTCACAATGTCAACCATATTATTAGACCTAAGCAAAGATTTTGATAAGTGTGGCATTCTGCTGTGCCCCATAAACCTGAGATAATGGAATATCTGATAAATTGTCAGCTTGTTCTTTCAGTGATCTGCCTGATAGATAAAAGCATGTTGTTATCAAGGGTCAAAGTTCTAATTCGGGCACTATTAATGCGGGGGTACCTCAAGGCTCTGTCCTCTGTTCCTTATTTGTTATTTATTTATTTATTTATTTATTTATTTATTTATTTATTTATTTATTTATTTATTTATTGTATTTTATTTTGTTATTTTCCTTTTTTTTTTTTTTTATTTTGTTGTTTTTGTTTTTGTTTTTGTCAATGATACTGTCGACGTTGTTACTTCTAATATATTCAGTTATTTGCTAATGATACCTCACTTAACCTTTTTGTGGACAACCCGCAACAGGCATCTGACATCTGATAAAGATGTATCGTCATTTGATGACTGGTCCAGACAGTGGCCTATTTCATTCAGTGTCCTTAAAACCCGCAGTATGATTGTCTCGTGTCAAATGCCTCCAGCTCCTCATGCTTATCTACTTTTTTAAAATCACCAGCTTGAGGGTGTATATTGTCATAAACATCTAGGTATAACCCTTATAAAACGATTTGACATGGTCCCAGCAGACCAGTGTTATTGTCCTAAAAGGCAATAAGGAAGTAAATATACGTTAATGCTTTCAAACTGGTCTGGATAGGAAATCCCTGGAAACTATCTATAGATCTTTTATTTGCCCATTAATCGAGTATTGTGGCCAGATATGGGATGTGTATACACAGACAACTGCTGACAAGCTGGAAGCTGCAGACGGCTGCAGTCTGCATGGTCACTGGTGCGAGGAAAGATAATTCTACTTCTAAATTTTATGAGCAAATTGGGTGGGAAACACTTGCTGAAAGTCGAAAAAAGGCTAAATTGATTATCATGTACAAAATTGTTCACAATTTGACTTCTTATTCCTTACGCAATTTTACATAGAATTCCTTTCATAAATAATGTTTAATTTCTGAAGATTTACTTTTCTATAGTGAAAAAAATTAACATAAATTTTACTCCAAATACTTACACCAGTCAATCCATTTTAGCTTTGATACATGGAGGGAGCATGCATCAAAACTCCCTTGTTTGTTTAAATGGTTGATCTGACATTCTCCCATAATTAGGTCACTGGTGTTTTTTTATAATTAATATAGAATATACAAACTATATAGATATGAACAAACATCAATACCATTCTGTGCGTTTCAGTTCAAGTACAGTTTTGTGAGCTCCAACAAGTGCATTTTTGAAATTACATGCAAACCAGTATTCTGTAGTTTATGTATTAAACAAACAAGAAAACAAGCAGTACCAACATTTTGTTTGTTATGTATTCAATATAAGACAATAATCACTCAAGTATTTTATTATAGTGATTATAATTAGCAAGCATATGAATATTGGTCATCATATGAGTCCCACATTATCATTGTCAATTCAGGATCATGATTGTTAACCAACTGTGCCATCAAAACCATGTGGTAGGCTTATTACAATACAAGTAACATGATAGTCAGTAGTAGCAGGTAATTAAAATAACTAAACGAACCTCTCTGTACTTCTTAGAACATAAGTAATTGAGAAAACTCACAGTGGCATGCAACTAGAAGAAATAAGGAGTAATGTATTTGATGTTAATAACATAATACGCACTGGCGTGACGTCACTTCTTGGCTTTCCTTAATGCTACAACCATTAAACATAGCCTATACAATGTGCATATATTCCACTTATATGTCTGGGTTCTATTTGGCCTCGTTACCTAAACATTACAAATACCATCACACACCTTCTAGGACAGCAAAGTTAGGAAAATACCCAGAGTACTATGTATTGTCATTTTTATTTCACTTCCCAGACAATACAATTACATTACTTATATGTAACATATCAATGTGGTGTGATCACTTAATAGCCATATTGGGGAGCCATTCAGTCTCCCATATGTTTTGCCCCTATATATTTTATAGGGGCAAAACAAGTTTCCAACAAGCATACATAACTGTAAGGCACCCTGACATCATAGCACCAAGTAGAACTACTACACTTGGATGTATATTTGAAAGGATATTATAAGCAACAATGCATATAAGTATTAATAGATATATATACAAATGCAAACATAACTGACATTATAAAATTCACAATGCTGTCGTTTTTGTGCAGTCACAAATGCTAACATATTAGAAGAATTTACACTATCGCAACTCATGCCTCATCGATAACGACACACATTGTCTATATGTGCATGTTGAATACGACAAAAACCAATCACACTCAACCTTTACTGCCTTGATAAATGTTTCTCCCATTATATTGCATGGCCGTATGTAACTAGATAGTTCTCTTAATCCCTGAGACAGGTGCAGGGAGGCACTATACACAACTGCCTAGGTCACTTCATTGGACTACATTAGTCGAACTGCATTGTTCAAGACTTAATAGCAACTTAAAGCTTACCAAATAAACTAAGAGAGTGTACTCAATTAACAGGTATATGGCTACACATTAGCTGTACATATTGGTACCTGATGTTAACTTTTTAATACACACATATACTGAACCAAACAAATAATGCAACTTTTTCATTTGGGTTTATTTTCACATTGGAACTGTATTTAAAGTTCAGAAATATACGAACCATTGTTAAATCAGTCTGAAATAATGCGCCAAGTAGTGTGACCTCAAGGTCGAGTACCCTGACCTTGCCATGGGGTCATTGTCATGAATCAAGAGTGACTACAGCAGGCTATTTTACGCAAGTCTCTGACACCTGAAATTAAGGTTGCCAAGTCTTTGATTCTGGGACAGGAAAAGGCCACATTGAAATCAGCCCAAGCGTAACTGTGTGCGAGGATATGAGGCTTTCAAAGTTTGGTGGTTGTGCTGAATCAAGGACAACTGCAGGATTCAGTGTTACCCACATGACTAAAACATTCGCACCTTTACTGGTTGGGTGTAGCCCCTCACGGACAGTAAAAGGGCAGCATGGGATTCATTTGGCACAGTATTCCAAGAACTATGGGTTGATTATCAACAGTAGATCGGGAGAGAGGAATTGGCATGCTACAGGCTGGTTTATCTGCCGCAGAGGTGGCAAGAAGACTGCAAGTCCACAAATCCACTATATCCAGCCTAGATACAAGATTCCAGGAGACTGGGGCCACAGCTGATAGACAGCGCCCTGGGAGACCAAGAGAAACCACACCTGCACAAGACAGACACATCAGGGTGTCACATCTGCGGAACAGAACTCGACCAGCCACTAGAACTGCACAACACACACCTGGCAGAACCAATAACAGAATATCTGCCCAGGCAGTCCGTGATAGACTACAAGAACACCATCTACACACCAGGTGTCCTTACAGGGGTCAAATTTGAAGGCAATCTTAACGCTCCCCGGTACAGGGATGAGATCCTTCAGCCTGTTGCTGTCCCTTTCATTAGACACCACCAACTCCACTTGCTTCAACAGGACAATGCTCGGCCCCATGCCGCTAGACTGACTATGGATTTTCTGCAAGGAGAAGGAATTAACGTTTTGCCATGGCCAGCCTTCTCACCTGATATCAATCCCATTGAGCATCTTTGGGACTACCTTGACCAGCGTGTTCGGAGACGGGATCCAGCGCCCACCAACCGCCAGCAGCTTCGCCAGGCTCTTCAAGAAGAGTTAGATCATGTGCCCCGGCAGATGGTGCAGCGGCTAGTGTCATCCATGCGCCGACGTTGCATAGCAGTTACAGATGCTGATGGTGGTCACACACAGTATTAGTGGACATACCAATTTGTGAACTTTACAAATCAATGTTGCCCTGTTTATTGCCAGCTGGTCGCGCCCTCGTTGACAGTTTCAAGTTTTTGTTTTTCACATGTTATGCCAAAAAGACTGCAGAATATGGATCTAATTTGTTTCTGTGATATGAAAGTAACAATAAACATTTAAGTTAAAAAGTTTAAGGGTTGCGTTATTTGTTTGGTTCAGTATACATAATTACTTGCAAATTAAATTTCAGTCATTCAAAATTTTATGTGGGACAAAAGAAAACACCATCAGAACTTCCCAGCTAGACAACATATGCATCTGTCGTCACTGAATAAGGGTCACCCCCCCCCCCCCGCTCCACATTGGCAAATTCCCCAAGGGGCCATGGCCAGGTTCTAAAGTTGCTTCCATAAGATCCCTCCAAAGAGGAATGTTTACTCAAGGGTAGAAACGTTTTGGCAAAGGAAAGGGATGGGTTGAGTTGCAAGGTTTCCTGTTGTGTCTGAACTCACATAGTTGTCAGAGAAATGTGTGACAGAAGGATAAATGGACACACTGAGGAGAGAGAGGTTCATTCACTGCAGCAGGTTTCTGTTATGATTTAACTGTAGCCGATGCGAAGCATGAGGTAATCCCACTTCTTCCGAATAATAATGCTAAAAATTAATACCTTAATAAGTAAGGACGAAAAAATGAAGAATAGTCCAAAAGAGATCCTACTACCATGGTGAGTCCAGTTAAATGTAGGGGAAAGAATGGGCAGTGGCTGTAAAGTTGTTTGAACAATAGAATTCTGGTTATCCAAGTTAGGTTTGCCAGAGGGGAAATAAGCATGTGCAGAATGGATAATATCAGTGTTATTCAAAATATAAGATGTCAACATTTGCAAGGTCTTGACTGATATATGACCAAATTGCTCTTTAAGTCCTGTCAGAGTGACTCCTTCTCCCATGACAACACACCCAGATGGTACCGTTATAAGGTATGCACCTCAATTTATGGTCAGTCCTTTTCCAGAATCACTTTCACACCTAACGTTGATGGCCTTTTCACAGGTGACAACAATGTATGCCCCGTGTAACTAATCTTAGTTACTTGTGTGAGATTGTATTGCTGCGTAATGGTTACTTGACAAGTGTGACTATGTTTTATGTCACCGGCAATTAATGTTTGTGGCCAACTTCACCACTGAGCATTGTATTAAGGTCCCAAATGACACAGCATGGTCTTCCATCCCATACATCCAGTGGGATGAAAAATATCCCCATTAGCTCTGCTCAGTCCCACATCAGAATGGTCAACCATCATCTTCTTAATGACTTTTTGGATTCTAGTTGATGACCCTTTACCACCTAAGGTTTGGACATATGCCAGAGGGAGACAGAGAGAGAGAGAGTCTGGTGTTAACGGCTGTTCATAAAATAACACTTTACCACTTAATGATATTTGGATATTTTCCACCCCATGTCCCCAGCCACAGCAACATTGGGTGTATATTTACCAACTCCGAGAAAAAATCTTGAAGCACGATATTGAACAGCTTTAATACAAGCAAATTCCTGTGTCCCCCCAAAATGTCTAAAAAAAGGTATTGCCCCGGGAAAGAAGTGCTTTAGCAAAGTTCCGTTGTGTGTAAGCCCCTATAGGATTAGAAACAGGTAGATACGAAGGCCTGCCTGAGGACGGCAGACTTTGTCCTTTCTGTAATAAGGTGGAAAGTGAAACACATGTAATTTTAAATTCTGAACTTTATTCGATTTAAGAGTTGATTTGTTGAACTTAGCCGCATCAACCTCGAGGGATTTTTCAAATCTAACCAAAAATGATAAATTAGCATTTTTACTTTCCGAACCGAATATATGTGTCATAACTGCCAAGACCTGTAAAGACATTTTGGACAGAAGGTTATCCTTTTTACGTGTATTATGAGTTCTGTAATCTAACACGTCGTCCTTTTTATTTCTTGTTTTTATTTTACGACTGATCTGTGTTTTATTATCTGTTTGTTTCTACTGTAACTTCAGTGCCCCCCCCTTTTTTTCTATTGTATACGTCTGATGCTATGATTTCCTGTAAGTGTAAATGTTTTCGCGTCGTCGTATCAATAATGCTGTACTCTAATATATATGTAACTTAGTTTATGTCTCTTGTCTCTCATATCTCCGTATGGAGAGGCCTGTGTGCTTTGTTTTTCATGTTTGTGTATTTGTATTTTTAGCTTGTGTGTTCATAGGGTGAGACACAAATAAAATATCTATCTATCTATATATCTATCTATCTATCTATCTATCTATTTGGACATGTGACACATAGAGAATCTAGCGTTAATGGCTGTTTATGAAATAACACTCTGCCACTTAGTGACATTTGGATGTATAGCAGGGACTGGGAGTTTGGCGTTTATGGCTGTTTATGAAAAAACACTCTACCACTGAATGATATTTGGACATATGGCACTAAGAGAGAGTCTGACGTTAATGGCTGTTTGTGAAATAATACTTTAATTACCCGTTTAATTACCTACGTGCTTGGCTGTGAAATGATTTGTTGCAGACTGACTCAGACTAGATACAGCAGTAACTGGAAGCTCAGCTTTGAAAGTATAAACCCTTAAGCAGCTTTATTTGGAATTTCTTTCATAAATAATGTTCAATTTCTGTAAAGGTTACTTGTTTTATGTTTAATGAAAATTGTTTTTACTCCAAATCTTTACATGCCGATTTGTATAAATGGGTCATGGTCTCGATACTTCTATATCAACTTCCAGTACCTTGTTATAACGTGTCTGGGATTTCAAATGAGTCAGGAATTAAATAATATTTTACAATATTGAATTACAAAGAATCTCAAAAAGGAAAACTTTGCAAGCTGACGGATCTGTCAGATAAGCTAAAATAGAATTATTGATACCAATAATTCGTGAAAGTCCCGAATAGATGACTGCGTGTTCCCTTCATCATGCCTGTGTGGCACTGATTGCTATAAAATATAGTATTTCGCTACTAAATCAACCTGCAAAAAATGTCAACAAACCAAGCTACAGTCTGTACCTTCTAAAATAACTCATAAATCCACACAGGATACAGGATATTTTATTCGACCAATCATATACAATGTTTAGATATGAAGTTACAAGGAGCGTTTGCACATGTGGTATATTGGTGGTCGGGTAGACCCTGATTAAGACAATTCATTGTGTCTATCATGAGGGCCACCCCATAGTATTATGATAAGTAAGTTTACATATGGCGATTTGTTATTTAGTACTATGACAGTGTACACACGGTAAAATACATAATATGTGCCTATGGAGAGCAAGAAACTATTTTCATTAAGGATGAGCTTAAGTGTATTACATACCATGGTATCGAAAAGTAATGAAATCATAGATATCAACAAACATCCATCTTGTATATTACCAGTATTATTATATCTACCGAAATGGAAGTTTTTTTCATATATAAGGCTGAACCACGGAGGCTATGTACATATAATTTGTCACTGATAATTGCTGGGAGTGAATTGATCACTTCAGGTAACTAATATCTGATACACTATTCAACAAAATAAAGTTATAACTGTGAATAAATATATTTCCAGTTTGTAAAAACTGTTGTAGAACTTAAGTTGAAACACAGTAAATGTATCTTCAGTTTGTAGTTATCTATTTTCGTAAATAATGGATAAGCATGAGCATTGTGTTTACAACAAGATAAGGTTCTGACAGCCTACTTTGCAGTTTGCTAATTTTACTACAGTTGAAACCCGGTACTAAAACCCCGTCATTGACAGTTGAAAGAATTCTAGAGTTCACTATCATTATTTTTGGTTCCAAAGGTAGTATTCTTTGTAGCATATTAAGAATGCCTAAACACCTAGATATCTTGTTTGCAACCTTTTCTACGTGAGATTTCCAAGTTAGGTTTTTATCCATCGCAAATTCAAGGAAATTAAAGCTATCCTCACATTTAGTTTAAATTGTTTTCATTTTTAAATCAGGAGTCCAGAATTTCCTTTTAGGTTGATAAAAAATCAGAAATTTTGTTTTCTTCACATTAAGAGATAATTTATTTGAGTCTGACCAGTTGCAAATTTTTTAAGTTCAGAGTTAATACTTACATCTGAATTTTATCATTAATAATATTCCTGAAATGATTTAAACTAGCAACCCAAAGATACGACTTGCTTGTATGATATCATTTGTACACATATCATACATAGCAGAGACCCAATAATTGAAATCAGAATCAACGGCATCATACGCAACTGTTGGCGACTTCTGAAATATCTTTCAAATAGTCAAAGGGACTATTACAAGGCATATACAAGGTAAACGCAAGCAGCCACCATCCTATAAAAGGCATTTTTAGTGCCATAATGGTGTAGTTTTACTGTTAGTATTTTGTGACTCAGTGTGTCAGACGACTTGGGCAGATATAGGAAAATGGGCATTGTCCATTTCTTGCAATATCTTATCAGTTAATTCACTCGTGGAAGATTCAGTTAAATGATCTACGCAAAAATCATAAAACATTTTGTGTTCTTTAAAGTAATCGTATAATTGATTAAAGATTCGAAAATTTTAAAAAATAGCAGATAACATGGAAATGGGTCGGTAGTTTGCAAAAAAATGTCGTCCTGTTTTTTGTAGACTGGAATAACTTTTGCGATTCTCATTTTTTTTTCGGGAAAATTCCGGTTTTTAAAGCTTGATTTATGATAATCACGAGCAAGTTAAGGATGAGTTCCTTAACGGGTTTTAACAATTTAGTTGAAAGTCCATCCGCATCGTAACTTGTTTGCGTTTTTAAGTAGTTAACTGTTTTACTTATTGTATCAGAATTTATGCTTTTGAATACAAAGGTGTCATGGTAAGAGTTGGTCAAACATTTTTATAACAGTTGACATGAGATGGATTTATTGCTCCAGCAAAATTTGGACCAACGCCAATAAAAATTGATTTAGCGTATTTGCAATATCCAACTTATCACCAATATGTTTTCTGTCATCTCTGAAATATTCAGGAAATTTCTTCTTTTTTGCTTCAGACAAAACTTCATTTATAGTGTTCCATGTCACAAGAATAAAGTGACAACACACAGGTACATAGTTACACCAAGAGATCACAATTGAAACACCCTTTCACATAATACAATTTTTGCTTACATTCATGGAGGACTGAGGAATGGTTTTGCTTCTTCTGGGCTATGAAAGTACTAGTCATGTACCAGTACAGTGGTTTACTTAAAGGAGGGAAGCCAATCTAGGATTACAGTTTGACTATTTTTCCTCAGCGCATACATTGGGTCAGGTCAACTTTTGCGTTCAGGTTTCAAGGCAGTCATTCTGTGCCAGTTGTGTTTTTTTTAACCCGGTCTATTTTTTTTTTTTTTTTTTTTTTTTTTGTTTTTTTTTTTTTTTTTTTTGGTTTTTTTGGGGGGGTTTGGTTTTTTTTTTTTTTTGTTTTGTTTTTGTTTTTGTTTTTTGCAGGGAAGCGAATTGAATATTTATGGATTTCCTTTTTTTTTTCAGAATATGTTTCAGTTTGAATTTTACTGTTATATGTATATTTATGCATATACTGGTTCATATAAATTCTTCAAAAGTTGCCATTTAATGCAAGAACCTTTTTACAGTATGTACAACATATACTGTATTTTATTTGTTTTTGTGTATTCGTGATTTTTATTGTGCCAGTGTGTCTGGTTGATGGATGAGTCAGCAGTGACTCCCTTTTGTCAATAAACTTATTATTTTTATGTATTTGCTGATATTACACGTTCAGGAGTTCTTTACATACAGTTGGGCTGTCTTTACCAATGGCATATACAAGGTAAAGGCAAGCAGCTACCATCATATAAAAGGCATGTCAGGAAGTTAAGGCTGCGCAACATGCTTTGATGGTTTCCCGCTGATGATCTATTTATAAATTCATTTGCCTGTTGAAGCCTTTGACTGTCAAAATTTTGAATCGTACGTGATAATGTGCCAATTGGTGTAAACGTTTAGACTTACGCAGTGACTGGACGGCTGTGGAGCGTAGAGAGATTGGATTGTGGTATTTTTGGTGTTGAGAAGTACACAGAAGATAAGAGTTGACAAGTTTATTTGCAATCCACGTTGAGTGTAAAACTGCTGACGCATGGATGCCAATAACAATGAAACATAGATAAGCAATACACGGAGACAAGGAAAAGAAAATTACATATAGATATGGATAAAATATATTGCAGTAAGGTCGTAAAGAGAAATGGCACCATCACATATTAGACAAACATTACAGGTATGCATCCAGAAGCCACCATGATACTGCTCCCCACCTGGGTCCCCCAGAAACGAAGCATGGGTCCCGGCCAGAAAGTCATACCAGGGCGACACAGGATATTAAGCAGAAAACACCATAGTTGGAATTAAAATTATTCTCATCAATATTATGGAATTGAGTTTAATTGGTGCAATTTTGTTAAAATGTATAAGGTGCATCCTTGAGTGAAGCTGTACAGGGAACGCACATCCCGGACATGCTGAGAAACATTATTCCAAATTTTGAATCCTAAAAAGAACAGAGATCTCAGGGAGGACTGGTTCAAAAAAGATAAAAAATTGAAAAGGCTCATGTGTTGTAGAGATGGATGTAAGACACAGGAGTCAGTATGTTTTGGAGGTAAGGAGGAAATTCATTATTTACAATTTTCCAAAGAAAATTACAGAGGCTATAATTTAATTTCTGGCTAACACTCATCCATTTAAGAGTCCTCAGCATATGCATGATGTGCATCCTTGAGTGACACTGGAGGATAATCCTCATGGCCCTGTTTTGAAGTCTTTATAGACGCGCAATGTCTCGTTTCCTGAAAATACTTTCTACCCCAGACTGTACTACAGTGGTCTAGATGGGGTAATACCAAAGAATAATACAGACTAATCTGCGACTCAGTCTTAAAAATTTAGCTGCTTTGCTGAAGACACTAAGAGCCTTCTTCAATTTGTTAACAATCTCATCCACACAGCCTTCAAATTTAAACTCTTGGTCAAAAGTCTCTCCTAAATATTTGCATTCATCACTTTGGTTTACTTCACTACCATTAAGTGATAGTACAAAGTTTGAATTTAAAGACTTCCTTTTCTGGTTGTTTCACATGAGCAAAGACGTAGTTTTACCAATGTGAAGACTGAGTTTGTTGGCAGCCAGTCTGAAACATTAATAAGGTCTTCCTGTAGTAAATTTGAAACTGTGTCATTGCATTCGTTAGAACAGAAAGAAGGGTACCGTCTGCATACAAATTGACCATTGAATGTTTTTTCAGGCAGTCACTAAGGTCGTTTATGTAAAGAATAAAGAGTAACAGACCCAAAATTGATCCTTGGGGGATGCTAGTATGAATTTGAAGGAGTTCTGACAGGTTTCCATTAATGCAGGCCCGCTGGTTTCGGCCAGTAAGAAAGGATCTGATTCAATGCAAACCTGTCCCTGTGATGCCGTTATGTTCAATTTTACTTAAGAGTATGGAGTGGTCTACAGTATCATAGGCCTTTTCTAGATCCAAGGCAACCAGGCCGACAACTTTCTTCTCGTCAAGTTCATTAAATATAGTTTCAATTTGTGAAGACTGGTCTGGGTGGAATGCTTTGGGCAAAAGCCAGATTGTTGCAAACGGACAATTTGGTTTTCAGAACAGAATCTATAAACTTAATTATGTACAATTTTCTTAATTGATTTAGATATGACTAGTCAGATGTATATGCATCTGTAATAACCGGGGGTTAGTTCTTGTACCTTTCCTAAATATGGCCGAGATTCTGGCTGATTTCCATTCATCTGGTATAGATCCAATTTGTGGTGATTTGTTAACTATACAGACAAGGCTATTGGATATGGCTGGGGAAGCTATTTTTCATAATTTCGATTGACAGTTGTCGAGCCAGTTGCCTTGTTAGGATGAGGTTTGGCCAGAAGTTTGGATACATCGAGGTCTGATACATTGCTGAAAAAAAAGGATCGAAGAGGTTATCGCATAAATTCAAATAAGTAACTGACAGCAAATGCGGTTCCATTTAGAACTTGTTTGGACAGTTAAAGGCCGATTTCAATAGAGAATTTATTGAAATCGTTTAAAATCTGGCTGAAATTGGTAACCAGAGAGTTAGTATTGAACAAAGAAGGAATATTATTATGACACCATTTGAGCAGAAGTTCTTTCATTATACGCTGCATTTCTCTGCTGTTTCCTTTTTTTTGAGACTGATGAAGAATAATACTTAAGTTTGGCCTGGCGGAACATGCAAGTGACCTTATTCCTCATTTTTTTTTAACCTGGACAAGTCGTCAGATTTATCTGATGCGATGGCCCGTATGTGTAGTTGGTCTCTCAGAGACTTCATTTTTTTCAATCTCCTGGTTGTACCAGGGGACTTTTTGCTCAGGATGGTTTGCCTTTTGTCTAATACTGTCAAGAGCAATAAAAGTTAGAAGACAGAAACAACTCTGACTCCTGAGACAAATTGGTGACATTAGTTAAAGTAAGGTCAATAATTGTAGACGAAAATTTTGTTTTTCTGGTAGAAACCTTAATGCCTGATTTAGTGCATATAATGAAATCAGGTCATTAAGTCTCTTTGCCATAGAACTTGTTGGACACATGTGAATATTTGATATTGAAATTTCCAGTTATGACCTTGTCATATTTAGGGTTGTCTATGAATATAAGCATTTGTTCGAAATGGTAAAAAAAGTCAACAGTGGTTTTTGGAGTGTCTGCAAAACAGTAGTAAAAACAGTCAGTAGTAGGATTTTTAAATTGGCTCAGTTTACCTGTATTGTTAAACTCCTAATGTTTGGATTGTTTATGACTTCAGTGAAGCTAATATTGTCACATATGTACAAGCCACCAGCTTGAGCATCTTTTCTACAGAAGGTGCAACCTTCAATGCGCGCTGCTTCGGTTGTAGTACAAGAGTCTAGCCATGTTTCAGTAATGGCAAGGATGTCTGGTTGGAGTTTGTTTATAGTATAAGCAATCTCTTCAAGGTAGTATAACAAGCCACCGTGACTGGTATTAATATGATCATTTTTTAAACCTTTACTTTCCGTAAACAGCTTGGCTCCAGAGAGTGTATTAGCACGCTTAGGACATGTATGAGGCAAACTATATTTAAGTGAATTTCCAATAGGGCTATCACTATCATTGAAAAAAAGAGTCAGAAAAAACGATGTAGCGTGCAGTAGGTACAATACCAAGTTCAGCATTAGTTTGGTGGCGTCTATAGGTAGGCAAGTCCATATGAATGCATCTGGCATGGTGCCAGGCGTCTCAGACATCACAGTCTATTCCCTTTTGGTTTGACTTCACAGGCTTCATGCATGTGCCACATGGGTAGTGCCGTGGTCCAGGGTTGGAAGCAATGTCACCCAAAGAGAGTAGAAGTAGAAGTATAGTGGATGACAAGTTCAAATTAATGGCCACATAGGATTTAACTTTAGGTCTAACACTGCCAGGTCTGACTGCAAAACGTGGAACAGATTGAAATTACACATTAGTAACAAACCATGGTAGATCGTCATAGTCATTTTGAAATAGGCAAGGGTCCAGGAGCTCGTGGAGTGGCACTTAAGTATGTAGCGTGGGTAGATCTGTAGGTTGAAGTCTTATGATGATGGTCAAAATACGTAGTGCCGCTATGAATGAGGTCTGGAACGCAGCCATGGTTAGTCCACATTTGGGAAAAAATTGTAGAATTGCACTGACACTACGTAGAGCAATGTGGATTACACTAAAAGTACTAGTACATAGTCCAGATTTGTCCAAAAATTGTGGAATTTCACTAACACAGCATATTAGCAATGTGGATTACAATGAAACTGTTAGTAGCGATGACGGCACGTGAACAGTCAATCACTCAAGTATAATAGTATTCGCACGAAAAAAGATGAGAAAATCCCTTTGGGAACTATGAGGACTTACAGTTTGCTTGAATTTCGCTGATAATCTACACTATAAAGTACAAGTCTTGAACCGGTTGTGCAGGCTGCTGGCGTTAGAGTTGAGTAGCAGTCTGTAAGTATAAAAATATCCCCTTGAAAACTAAGAGGGCATGTAGTGGATTTCCGAGGGTCCTGATGTGAAGTATGTTGGCAGGTGTGGTACATTTGCTCCTGTTTTTATAAATGTGTCAAATTGCTCCCTATAATGTTCTGAATCATCTGACAACATAAAAACCGTGTCACTATTGGGGAAATTTTAGATATCCCTGTTTGATACAGCCAAAGTACTTAAAGCAGTCACGCCGCCTTGTTTGGTCTGAGTGCTCACATTGTAGCCATGTGTATTCAGTTGATACACTGAGCATATTGAAAGCTGAACTGTCGATAAACACTGCAGACTGTATCTCTCAATTTGAGACCAAATAGCTTCCTGTGGTCAGAAGTATGTAAGAGATAGCCCCATCTGTAAGTGTCATTTCTAATATGTACTACTTAATCATTCTACCGGGAAGCGGGCCAATTTACTCACGCAGTACCACATAACCTGATTGAATGGGACAGCTATGCATGTTGATTGGTCTAAATCATGATCAATTTCATCTGACCGTTTTACTCTTATGTCGCCCATTCTAGAATGGTTCAAAGCTGACATTTAAATCCCCCTTTCGCATTTAGTCAATAAATATGAATTAATCTTCACGTCAACAATATGCAAAAAATGACAGACAAGCCCGCCTATCTGGAAAATAAAAAAACGATATTCTTAGACAGTGTAAAAATCAATAGTTGCAAGTGAAGGTGTGATGATATTGAAAATGTCACAGTGAAGGTTAGGTGATCTTAGACAATGTGAAGGTTATATATACCCAACAACTGCATCTGGATACAAACTAAGAAGTAATACATGAAGCTATGGAAACGCTTAAGTATCAACAGCAAAGAAGAACTGTAGAAACAGAAAAAGTCAGAGACCAGCACATTGATATCCTGCACAAAGAAACCTGAACAATGAGTTCATGATTTGTTGCTTTAATGATCTGGTTGATTTGAAAATTCATTTCAGATAGCATTGTACGTGTAACCACTCATACAAAAATACATCAAATTGACCGGATATGTATAGGGATAACCCATTTGACCATTGCATATGACGTCTTGATTATAATCCTGGAAGAAATGGGGGAGGGGAGGGAATTCATCACAGCAAAGCATATTTCCATCGGGAACTTTGCATTTTAACAATTTAAAAACTCCAGCACTGGTATAGACAGTGCATGTAAGCTCTGCCAATAAGGACACACTACTGCTGAAACTATTTCTGTATGCAGAAGGACAACATATTTCTTGTGCACATACCCGGTGCCCTTGGTTTCTCCAGCCCAGCCAAGATTAGCCTATTTTTTCATGTATTTATTCATCAGCAAATTTTATCGTCATATAACAAGCAACAACCTATTTATTATATCTTAGTTGTTCATGTTTTTCATTAATAGGAGACACCTGGCCATTCGTGACTGGTATTCCTTTGAACATTCACTCCTGAAAATCTTCTCTTGGCTTGCTGATAATCAAAATCTTGATTACGCGTGACACATATCCAGTGGCGACTCCTGACTCACATAAGCAAACAAACTAAATTTTGTTACTACTGTGATTGCAGAATTTTTAAAACCTGTTTTGATCGTTTTGATTTTAGTGTATCAAAGAAACTTTATCTGAGTCGGGTGAAAATTATGAGCACAAATGAGTTGAAAATATAAACCTCCATTTCCAATTCCATAAATTGATAAACCGAGATGTGGTAAAATTCACAGGATTTGCAGATCGTTTTGAAGGCTTTGATTCTGTATTATGTGGATGACTTTAACGTACGTTGTCCTGCGTTTGTGGACTGTAAAGTTGAAATAAGTGACTTGATAATCAAATGATCAAGCTTTTCGATTAATGTAAAAGAGAATTGAGCCCCCAGATCAAAGTTTCAGCTGACTGCATTGTCGATACAACTTTTGGGTCACCATTACCCAGTTATAATGAAATTTAGCACTTACTCCAGTTCATATTTTTATTCGAAATAACTGTAAAAATATGGTCCTGTTTTAACATACAGATCTTTGATGAACAGCTAACCTCAGGCACACATTGTGAGCAATTTTGTAAACCAAAGTTGGATGTCAAAGTCATATGGCTATCTGGATTTATGGGTCAAAATGGGTAAATCTTGTAAAAACTCTAGCATCTGTAATTTTGATGGATTTTGCATACCATATAATGGGATTGTGGAAGAGTTTAATATGTAGATTGATTTTGTTACTAGTCAGTGGCGACACCTACACTTTTACGGAAATTATTAGCCAAAATATGCTGAAAAATATAAAATTCCATATTGCCAAAAACATTTCAGCTAGACATGCCCACTTAATACGAAAAATAGATTATGCCAGGTATTAGCACATGCCTTGATAAAAATGGGCGTGACCTATTTATTTCCGGTAAATGGTAAGTGGCTTGCCAGTAATGCCCAAAGGTTTTGAAGTTGGCCTCATAGAACTCTCAGGATTTATCAAGTTTATAAGAATCTAGATCGAGTTTGACATTGTTGGTGTCAGCTACAGCGTTGGTCAATACATGGGTTAAAATGTGAAATTTATGCAAACAATCTGGCATTTTCAATATTTGGTGAATCTTATCCGATTTTAACGATATTTCATAATTATAATCGGTTATGGTGCATGTTTGCATGGTTACTTTTTGGATACCAGTTCATATACATGTAGTCATAGTTTTCATCAGAATCGTACACCAGATGCCGCGTACTTCAAACTTGCTGGGCGTGTGTGGTAGGTGGGTCTTTTCAAAGGATATGTAATGCTTCAGTGATTTGGGGGTACATTTAGTGGCGCTTATATCATATGATTTTAACAAATTTTTGACACGATATAATGCGTGATTGACAAGAATGCGTGTAAACTTGGTTTATGTATAAATACCATTGCACATGTAATTATGTGGTTTTGAATAAAGCCGTAAAGCACATCAACCCCCAAAATAGAGCCCATGAATAGATAGATGAACCATCCCTTATCGGGATGTTAATAAAACTAGGTCACTAAGCTTGGTATTAGGACCACTAATATCCATATACGGTAAACTCAATTTTAAGCTGGGGTCAAATCCGTTCATCATAGCTCAGTTCAACATGCAGCTGAAAAACTGGGTTCCTCTTAAAATTAATGCGGTATAGACCAGCAGACCTGTTTTTTCAAGTTTGTAGAAGTCGATTAACTGGGTTCTTATGGCATAATATTTTGCGTGTATTAATTTGGAAATTTTGCTCTCAAGTACAATTACTATAAGAGTAATGTCCATATTTCAGGAAACATGAGCCAATGCACAATAACGTATATGTCAAATGCGGTGACCCTCTGTGAATCTTTGATGATCAGCAGATTTTGAACAAAATTTCCGTGACCAAGTTTTGGTTGGTGCTGAGAAAAGGAGAGACAGGATGAAAGAAAGGAGAGAAGGAATGCGGGGGAAAGAGATATTTTGTCTATTATGCTTGTTGAGCTGAACTCCCATAAGGCCATTGAAACTATTGTCCGGATCCACAAAATACACAAGACCTGATTGATTGATTGATTGATTGATTGATTGATTGATTGATTGATTCTTTAACCAGGGCCATGGGTCAGTGCAATTACACTGATTTTCCGCCAAGCCCTGCATGGTACGTGGTAAAAGATGAAAAATAATGGTACAGATGAACACAATGATAAATAAATAGTATTAAGTATACATAGAAATTATAGTAAAGTTAAACACATGAGAATATAAACTATAGAAGGAGACCATAATATGACATAAAATATGCTAAAATAGCGCTGGTAGGAATAATAGTAGGACTGAAACAGCATCAAATAGGTCCCGGAGTAACGTTCAACACATGAGAAAATAAACTATACAAGCAGACAATAATATGATATAAAATATAATAAAATAGCACCTGTAGGAATAATAGTAGGACTTAAACAGCATCGAACAGGTGTCCCGGAGGGTATAAACAATTATGAGGAGGTTAAGTATAGATCCTTGTACACTTTCATGATTGATGCAAGCCTTTTAGGGAGCATTTCAGATCAAGATTCCAACTGTCATTTTCAAGTGTTTTTCCCTGTGCGAAATCCATCTCGCAAATTTACTAAAACTTACATCCAGCGCAAATGTTGCACGTGCATTTCGATGATAGTACAATATGGGTGCAACCTACTCCTGCTGACCCTTCTCTAGAGCTCACTTTCATTGTTGACAATATGTGAACCCACTTAACAGTTTAAAAGCGAGAAAAACTGATTTCTAAGGTAATATTTCCTGTGGTTATATTTTCAAAAGAGCCAAAGAGAGAGCTTATCTTCCACGTCAGAATGGTCCACTTGTCACTGCATTGTATGTTCATTTATTTCTTGCAGCGATGAGACAGATACGGGATTTGGAAATGCCCAGAAATGTGTCATCGGATGCAACGTCGATACCATTGATTTTGCCCAATGACCTTGCTTATGACACGTCAACCAACAGTGTTCAGCGAAGAAAAGGCGTGGAACGTACGGAATTGATGGTTGTGCCAGAAGGCATTACACTGTTGTCAAAGGTAATACTAAAGAAGTAGTTACTGTAGCAAACTTTTATTGACAGAATAACAGGTCAATTTAGACCTACATGTCAATTCCTGGTGAAAATACACAGTAATATACAGCACCATATTACACAATAACTAGGGCACCTCATAATAAGAACATAAAAAAATATCTAGAGCACCACAAGTTTTAAAGTACTATCTGCAATTTCATGCAACATTTGGCGTTTATCAATGTACTCAGTTTGAGGTTTTCTGTATGATAATAAACACACTACATAACTTGTTTCTTGACTACTTTTATCTGCACATAATATATACATAATACAAAATGCTGTCAAGGTGAGTTCCAAATTGTAAATTGGGTTTATGCTGCAATATCGTTTTCATTGAAACCTTCATGGATGCATTTCCCTAGCTGCATTAGGCATGGTGTTTCACTGCGGTGCATGATTTCCTGAAACTGGTCGCCTAAAAAAGCGTTAGAAGATAAGGTAAAAACAAATGTATCTTGGAGTGTCTGCCTATTAGTATCATATTTTGGACATACTAATGAGAAATGTAGCTCATCCTCTATGAGCTCAGTATTACATTTATGGCATATTCTATGTTCCCGTTGGATTTTGTGGTTTTTCAGTTTTAAATTATGTGAGCTTTATCTGAATCTTGCTAGGGCAGTCCTATATCTTACATATTTTTATGGCCTCCAGGTATGGTTCCATGTAAAAATGGTTTACAGTGTTGCATTTTTGGCACCATACGACATCATGCTGTGTGACACCATACCGTGCCATTCCTTATCTTACCATACCATACCTTACCCATTTACACCATAGTATGCTGTACAATACCATTTCATATTATATCATGTGTTATCACATGTTACGGACTATGTGATCGCAGCTTGTCCGTTACACGTCACATATAATATTGGAGTGAAAGCCGCATTATTTCCTTTTAGACCTAGGTCATATCTACTAGTACAGAGTGGTTGTCGTCTGCACATCAATGGCAAAGAGAATTGAGCCTATAGATCAGAATAGCACTTGGTTACATTGTACACAAAACTGTACTCGCTGAATTGTTTTGGGGTCGCCGTGACCCAACAACTTGGACTTTGGCGCTTGTCCAAGTTTATTGTTTTTTTTTCCACAATTGCTCGAAAATGTTGTACCCGATCTGAACAAACGTACTATGTGTGGAAAGCTGGATGCGGAGCGCAGATTTTGAACATGAAAATTGAATCCTAGTTAAAGGTCAAAGTCAAATGGGCAGTTGGAATGTCGGGGTCATCTCGTGAATGCTCTGCGCGCACACAGTATTTTTTGTAAGACCCTTATAAGGGCTAATCAAGTGTATTGAAAATCCTTGTCGGCGTCAGCGTTGGCGCCAGCTATAGTAATATGTAAGATACAGTTCAAAATGTGAAAATATGGTGACCAATCCAGCATCCCTATTTTTATAGATCTTCATAAAATGTAGTGGGATTGTAGAAGAGGTTCAAATTCGGTTGCTATTGATAATAGTAACACCACCAGCAATTTGGCGGAAATTATGAGTTAAAGTGTCTTGAAATATACAAAATCCCTTATCCCGAAAAATAATTGAATTAGACATGCCAAGTTTGTAGTATATAAATTAAGTCTAATGCTGACATTTTATGTAAGATCAATGACCTTGACCTATGTTTTTGAGGCTACCAAACCTGTTAAGTTGGAAGAGGTGATTTTGTAATAGTAGGGTACAATTTAGACATTAATGGCAAAGAGAATTCGACATCCAGATCAAAATTGCGCTTGAGTACTTTGTATATAAAACTCTACTTCGTGACCTACTTTGGGGGTCACCAAGATCCAATGATCGACACTGTGATGTAGTTTTTAAGATCGTTTAGCACTTAATTCAAGGACTTTATATTCAATATCTTGATAAAGAATAAGGCGAATGATGCTAAACGTATTACAGGTGTGTATCGTGTGGAAGTTTGATATTGCATAATATAGCTAACTTTGGCTATTTTTCAAGGTCATGGACTGAATACTATTTTATGAATTTTTGTCATGCTTTCTCTATTTTCGACTTCTGCTCCAAAAGTGCCACTCACATTATGCTGAAACATGTTGTAAATGTTCCTTGTAGAAGTGTAACACAAACTTGTTCACCAAGTGCGGTTCCTATGGACCCGTAATTTTTAATGAGTTTTTCAATTCGGGTACTTATCAGTCAGTTCATGCATTCCTATTGATTACTATAGAAGTGAAAGCAGATTGCTATTTCTTCGATTTTTTGTGAATTTTGGGGAAATATCTTAAAAGTATTTATCCAAAACCGCTTGGTTAATTGCTTCAAAATTGTATAGGGATACTTCTGCGTACCCTAGACCTTAACTTGTTCAACAGGCGGTATTGCAATTGCTTCTATTTTTTATAAATTTTTGCATGTTTTCGTAATTTTGGACTTCTCCAAAACTGTTACTGAGATTATGCTGAAACTTGGTGTTAATGTACCTTGCCGATGGATCACACAAACTTGTCCACTAGGTGGCCTTGTTGTGGATCCCTGATTTTTAACGGTTTTTTTTTTTTTTCTTTTTTTTTTTTTTTTTTTTTTTGGCATTTTTTTCTTTCATATCTTGATATGAGATATTAACATGAATGAATAATCACTAATTTCACTAGTGCTCATGATTTAAACATTGCAAACATTGTCACTATTTTATTATTGTTTTGCTTCCCGTCCTGCTACTGACATGTCACGTTACTGAGACACACAGTGAAAAGAATGTACATCTTGATAATGCAGTGGTACCTGCTCTAAAGCCACCTAGAATATGGAAGTGTTGTGTGGAGTGTCGCTATAAAGACACACTTGGTGGCTTTGGAAGCAGGCCAGCGAAGGGCCATTAAATATATTTTGGGGTTTCCTTGGTTTAAATATATTTTATTAATGCAATCGGAAAACAGGCATGACCTATACAAATTCCTCTTGCCAAAAAAGAGTTAAATTTTCCTTGTGGCGATACTTGCAAAACCCGTCTTGTTAATTGCAACCTGCAGCCACTGTCCTACAGGCGTGACTTGTTGGATTTGTTGTTTTTGTACAAATGCTTAAATGGGTTCTGCTCAGTAAAACTTGATACTTTATTTCCAGGTCAAACAAATAACCTGGACCTGCGCAACTCAAACAATAGCATCCATTATAAGACTTCCCGTTGTCGTACTGACACATTCTGCTACGCCTATACAAATCGTAAAATAGTCATGCAGAATCAAAGCCTCCACAACATTTAGTATGTTTAAAACCAGACTAAGCCAGTATTAGAGTAGCTTGAGAACTGAGCACTTGGATTCCCTCAACACCTGTGCTTGGACTAGCAAATGCCTCTGTGAAAAAATGCAAGGGATAATTATATAACGACTTATCTCTTGAGTTATGTAATTATTATTCTATCTGTTAATTGTATATTATTGCCGAGTTTAAAATGGACACCCCTCGGACTTGTATGTTCAGTTCCTTATATGTTATAGTATTCCTTGCTCTATTTTAGTACATGATTATGCCACTTCTGTTTTAATCTAATCACCATCACTTTACAGCGTCAGCCCTGTTCATCTTTGTCACCTACTTCATGGGGGAGTCAACTTGCATAGGTGTCTCATCTGTTTGACTCTTCCCAATTAGCAGATTATTCTGCTTTTTTATCACTTGTATATGTGTATGTGTGTGTATGTATACATGAATATATATATGTATATATATATGTATTTATATATATATATATATATATATATATATATATATATATATATATATATATATATATATCATATCTTGATGCTTTCACTGCTGATTAAAGTTCAATAAACAAATAAAAAATAAAATAAAGACCACCTCTGATTTAAGACCGCAGGTCTTCTTAAGACTGCTCTTTGATGACCATTTGTGTTATTTCCTTGATATATATATATATATATACCTTTAATTTGAAACCACCTACAGCATGCGACCACTTTTTGTTGGCTGAAGGGCGGTCATAATTAGTAGGTACCACTGTATAAGCTATTTACCTAATGAAACAATCACCATATTCATACCAAGTAATAAATAACATATTCCGAGACACAAACAGGTACACATATACCTGCATTATTCCTCACGATTTAAACATGGCTAACATTGTCACTTCAATATTTCTCATATGGTCTGGTTCCCTGCATGTTTCATCTCATATTTTCATTATTGTCTGGTTCCCTGCATGTTTCTCCTCATGTTACTGACATGTCCTGTTACGGACACGCACAGGAGAAAGAATGTACATCTTGATGATATAAGCTATTTACATGAATGAAACAATCACTATATTCACACTATTGAAGTAACACATAACATTTTCCCAAGACACAAACAGGTACATCTGTACCAGTGTTCATGATTTGAACATGACAGTCATTGCATGGTTTGATAGTTGGTCACAACACTGAGCCAGCTCATATGCCCAATCCATTTTAAATTTAACATGGATAACATTATTCAATATTGCTTGATTTTCTGTATGTTTCTTATTATATGTTACACCAGTTTCATAAGTTGAATATTTTAGATAGGCTATCAACATGCTCAAAGAAAACAATACGATATAATGTCCAAATACTTTAACATTAATGCAATATCTTTCATCATCACAGACACTGTCATGACAGGTGTATGTGTAAAGACAAGTCCAAAGTTCACAATTTCAAGAATTTCATGTTGCTGAATAATGATCTGCAGACAGCACATTTTAATATACCCGTTTCTCCACTATAACTATCTGGTTCCAGCTTGGAGTAGGTCATCGTGTCCTGATTCAGAATCGCTTCAACCAGTGTCTATATCACACAGAAATGTCCCGTAGCTGACAAGTCTGCATAAGTCACATAAAGTATCCAACAAACTCATTTAAACAGAGTGGTGACTTAGGGGGAATATGAATGAAAAGTCAAAAGCTAACTCCAAGACGTATAGTTGGATTCATCCCTGTCATGACGTTGTCTAACTGAAAAAACAAACGCTGGAAAGGTGACACATCATTAGGTTTCTTCTTCCTTGCTTTTAGCCGTCGTCTGGTGGAAGAATCAAAGAAGTTATCCCTGCAAATGAAAAAGAGGAAAAAGACTTATTCCTGCAAATTAACAAGACAAATGATTTCCTTCAAGATAAAAACATCTGGTTCTGACCATTTAGCATCCAAATTTGAAAACCAATTCACATCTGCTACTACATGTACCTATAGCCACAAAGGAACAGTGTTTCCAGCCCTTAAAATCTATGATATGTTACAAACAGTGAATATTGATTACTGGCATAATTACTGTTACAAAATCTCCATAAAGTTACTGTTGGAACAATATATGTGACTTGTGATTGCCCTGTCAAATGTGACCTTTGTTGAAATGTGTTGTCCTTCGGATGTCAGGACAAGAAAAGTGCTCCCTAAAAAAATTTCCGATTACATGTATTTATTTACAGAGACAAAGTAATGTTGATTACTGCCATCGTATTACCGTAGCACCAATAAACCTTGACCAGCCAGTTATTTCATGAGATCATGCTCTTTGAAACGCCTTGTTAACTCACAGTATGCGCGTGTTTCCTTAATCAGTCACTAATTGAATTGCCGCCACTCGACGTGAGGAAATTTAGGGAGGTCACGTGACCCAGAAAACACCGGTTTAAAGTACTTTTAACGGTTCTATTATTAAAATTCCTCAGCGTTATAAAACTACATATGTGCTTACAAATACTAACTCATAACCCACTGCTCAGAATACGATAAAGGGTTAAATTGTCAGTTCCGCTTGCAGTCAGAAGTTCAGCGAGATTCACTTGCCTATTTTGTTCGTTTCTAAAAGGGTATTAAATCTGCACACGTTGTTTTTAAATTTTTGAGATCATTCTTTAGTTTCGTTAGTGTTCCGTGCAAATAATGATTGGGTCACTCACCTGCTTAACAGGCAATTATTTGTGGTGGTACCAGGAGCATCTGCCGTTCGGTTTGGTCTGTGCCCCATTTTGACTCATAGTACGCATGTTTCCTCCCTCTCAGATCAAATATTTCCACAAAGTCACTCATATACGCCATTCCGATCATCTATCGTGCAGACGTGGTACCTCTTAAGCGGCACAAGTCGTTAAAAAGTGTTGCATGTCTTCCTTGCCTTTTTTGCACATTTCACACCGACCGTCTGCCAGTCCCCATCTTTACTGATCAGTATGTAGCCCAAAGCAACATGTGCGGGCTTTGAATTTCTGCCTTCAAAATCTGCAATACCAAACCGATAATTTTCACCAAATGCAATGTTTAACATAATTAATATATATTTTATAATTAAACTAAAAAGCACATGCTTAAATTATCTACACTACAACATTTGAAATACATTTGGAAGGTCAACAGCTTTATTATCCATGCCATGGTCCAAATGAACTTCAACTAAAATCTATTTAATATCGTTAATATAACTTCAACATGATTTTTTTTAAATTTTAAAATCTTTTGTATGTTTGTCTTCAAATATGTGTTTTCAAAGCCATGGGCTGGGAAAGTCCAACCTTAAGCGGTGAAAATATTAAATTCTGAACTTGTCTAAAGAAAGGTTATATTCCAGACCATGCCTTCCTGTATTGCCTTTCTGTCAACATATAGGTTTCAATGATTTTGGGTGGCTTAATGTCATGAAACGATTTCAAATCGTAACGTTGATGTCCTGAATTTATATGACATCGGGTAAGTATCCGATGTCTGAAAGTACCCGATTTCCCCCATTTGCTCTGAATATTTTTAGACTTAATGGCATTGTCTCCCGCAGATACGAGGTCCAGTAGCCGTCATTTCCATCTCCGGGCTAGCCAGGACCGGCAAGTCGTACATTCTGTCTCGGCTCCTGGGTAAGGGGGACACCTTTAGTCTTGGTCACACCATGGATCCACATACCTTCGGAATATGGATCGGAACTAAGGTAACCCAGTAACAAACTAGAAAAGAAAAGTTGCTTCAAAGAAGATCTATCTGTGCGCCTCCAAAACTTGCATAAATTTAAATGTATCCTGTGCGCTTATCTGTGTGCTGCTGTGCTAATGTGTGTGTCGTCCTGTTTGCTGTTCTGTGCTGTTCTGCGTGTGGTTATGCTGTTATGTGTGCTGTTGTGTATGTTGCTGTGTGCTATTCTGTGTGCTCTTTTTCGGTATTTGTGCTGTTATGTATTATGCTCTTTTGATGTTTGTGTGGTGTTTTGGGTGCTGTGATTTTCACTTGCTTTTGTACTATATGTTGTAACATATTTATGACCAGGGTAAAGAGCTATAAATAGCCACACACAAACACACATACACGCACAGAAAAGTGAGGTTGGGAAGAAAAAGAAAACATTGCCCCATCTGTGGTGAAATTGGTGGGTAACATCTGTATTCACATCAACGTAATGCACATGTTCTTAACAGTCAAGAAAGGCAATCGATGGTTGCAGCTTACAGCACTGAGTGTAAACCATTCAAACGCGACGTCGGACAACCTTTAGTGTGCTACCAGTCACACTTTGGCAGCCACAGGCCATTTTTACGATGAACAAGGGATCTCAAAGGACATGCCGTCATATTCACCTTTAAACTTATTTTACCATGATTGTTGCAGCCCTTGTCCGTTTTGGTAAGACCATATACGTGTGCACGCCAACCAGGCCATTGGACCTGCAGTCGTGAGAATAATCATCTGTTACTCACACTAGCGGTCCTTATATGACGAGATGAGACGTACCATTCCAAACATTGGATACATTAGAGAATCACCTTCAAACTTGGGACAAGACACTTCACTAGACCGTACCACAAGAAGTTTATTGCATTTTATAATCTGATAAGCAGTACCATCAGAGGTGGGAGGTGAAAGAATGACTTATTTGTTCATCAAAGGAACACACTACTGAAATGTGAGGGCTATTGTGCTTATACAAAATGTCCACGAGCCACGCATGCGCGGAAATTGTCAGTTTTTTATTTTAGGCAAAATGTTTATGGATTTGCAGACGATAAAACATAAGAGTCGACGTGTGTTGCCGGACAGACCACAGTATAAACTGGGCATGTACAAAGATAGGTCAAAACAATATGGATCCATGGCGATTTTTTTTTAAACCAACAAAGCCAGAGAACCAACGATTAAAAGCAAATACTATGTCACAATAATGTCCACCTAAAAACTTATCAGCAGAAACCTTGGAATCACTCTTGTCAATGTCTAATGATTCAACAAGACTTATTCATAACGAGGATGAGGACGACGTGATGCATAAAGAGGTACAACCAAGGAGGCTTTATGGAAGGAGAAAGCGTTCCCGAAACCAGTGTTTCAAACAACCTGCTTATATTCACGTTAATTGTTGCTTTCCTTATAGAATTTGGAACTGTAAGCAAATTATGGGCCTTTCGTTCGGTCGATGATCCCTGCCTCCGATGATATTTTCAGCGATTGTGAACCGCTGATACTTCAGGTTGACGACGTTGTATGAGGATATCTAAATGCAGAGTGATAAATTATAACAGATTCATTCCGATGGATAAAAGATGTTGTCATTAGTGGTTTAATTTAGAACTTTATCATTAAAAAAGTATTTCCGTTAAACGTGTATGGGGTTTAAATACATTGCCAAACAAAGCAGGACATTTGAATTTTTCGGATTCTTTCAGATCTCATGCAAACGTCTGGGAAAATAAATATATATCGCCGTACAAAACCTTGCTGTGTGTGCCCACAGACAAGAATTACTTTTGAGCTGATTGCGTGTAGACTTCGCGATACTGTTAATACCTAGTTGGCTCCAAATACCATGAACTGGTGGCGTACATCTAAACCCTATAAACCTATATGGAAGCCAGGTCCCAACGCACATGATTTTATCGGCTATGTATCGCCCTACTGGTAAGAAAACACCTGTAGAAAATACGTAGAACAGGAAAATGGAAGTAGAGCACGAAAAGATTGATAACATTTTTAAGGAACTATAGACTGAAGTTGTATTAGTAGAGAAAATATCGTTGTACTATTAGAACATGGACTTTCATCTGCTGCTGAGTAGCGTAGACAGCACACAGAAGTGATTTTATGTGCATTTGCCACAGGAATTGAATATATCTGGATACTGGGACGTTTATTGGGAGAACATTTATATTAACCAACCAGAGGGGGTAACGATTCAGCGTTTGCTGGTGTGCTGTGATTGTAGCCGTGGGTTAGAGACACCTTACACATACGAAGAATTTTGTTTTATTAGATTTGAAGCTGCTTTTTATCAGATTTCAAATGGTAATTACATAATAAGCATAAATTGAAAAACCAGTGTACCCTAATCAATAGCATACATGGCGAAATTATAATGATATGTACATCTTTCGATGTTTTTAAGATATTGAACATTTGAAGCTTGAAATTCACAACCTTAACATAATTTTTTAATTTTACAACTCTACCATATTGTTCAGTGGATGCGCCTGTGCCTTTATAAAATACCTTTAAGCAGACTTTCGGATGACATGTCCATCTACAATTCTTTTGGAGATATCGTGGAGGGGGAGTGAGGGAGAAAGAAAGAAGTCTAGAAAAATTCAAAATATGTGTTGATGTATATAACAAAAATATCCTTTGATCGTCTTCAGTGACCAAATACTAGTTAACATTCAGAAGATAGTAAAAATACATAGTTAAGACATACAACCCCTTTATGTACGAACAGCTAAACATATTAATTTATGTGAAAAGTGAAGTATTGTCTTCCTTTTCTTCGGTCAAATGTAATAAAAACGACCATTGGGGCTCTCGGGGTACTTGCTTCCATCTGCACATCACGGGCAAAAACAGTTGAAATAGCGGAGAGAACTTTTCCCTTGCCTCACTGTCTTAGTAACTTGTTTATGCGACAGAGGACGACCTTACGAGACGCCGTTTTGGGGTTGC
This sequence comes from Hermodice carunculata, assembly GCA_964020975.1. Classification (NCBI taxonomy): domain Eukaryota; kingdom Metazoa; phylum Annelida; class Polychaeta; order Eunicida; family Amphinomidae; genus Hermodice; species Hermodice carunculata. The sequence continues at coordinate 32,445,025 of OZ026625.1, read as the reverse complement.
GTAGCCGTTGGACAGACTTCCTTACAAACGTGACCAAATCCTAACTTTGTCGATTGTGAATATTGATCCGCATCACTAGCCACGTAAACATTAGATTGCCACATATATTCCAAGCGAAGGACCAGTGCGGTTTTGTGATTTTTAAGGACACACCCAAGAGTACGATTATGGGAACTTGGAGGGTTATCTCAGAAAAATGAAGAGAGGAGTCAGATGAAACAAGAAGCCACTCGAAGCCCATAATAGTCTGGCATAAAGACTATTACCATGGGGTAATTGTGGACAGGATTACCACCATTTTTGGGAGACACAGAACAAATTATAAGTTAGTGTCTTATTTTGCTAAGAGATATTATAGATGGTAGACAAAAATTATGAAAGTTCCGTGTGTGTGTGTGTGTGTGCGTGTCATTTTATTTTTCACAGAAAACAATTTGTCAGACTGTACGTGATTGTGCCAGATGTCTTTGTGCGCAGATCAATGTTGGTGGTTCTTAGGTGAAAATGTCTGTCCCATGTAAACTGTAAGTCTTAGTGCTGCCGTATGCCGCTCAGTATACTACGCCCATGCTGCTTTGTGGCACTTGCATGCTGCTTGTGTACTGCTCACATGCTGCCCTGCACAGTTCGCTTGCTGCTCTGATGCTACTCTGCACTGTTGTCGTGCCACTCTGTACTGCTCGAATGTTGCTTTCATGTCACTCTCGGCCTCTCATGTGCTGATCAGATGCTGCTCATTAACCGTTTTCGTGTTGCACGATAGGGAATTGTCTGCGTGACAATTTTCTCAGAAACCGCAGTTGTTTATAGATTTTTGGTTTTATGCTATAATTTTGAGGATCATAACGTCATCGATTCCAAAGAGCGTGATTGTGGTCATCTTGTAGCTTGTCATCAATATACAACCCATTTTTTACTGTATTTTTGGTTGTCGAGGGGCAGGATTACCAGAGACGGGAGAATAGGATTATTACTGTGGAGAGGGATGCGGGAATAAGCAGAATTATCACCAGGAGGAGGGGGAGGGGCAAAATAAAAACTGTGCAAAGACCGACAGCACAGATGTAACTTTAATGCTGTGTGGAAGGAGAGAGAGAAGGAGCAAAATTGTGAGTGTACGTGAAGAAGCAGGTGAGGAGAGGATTATAACAAACTGTACACAGAGAGGCGTGGGAGGGGCAGGATTGTGGTGCCTAGGGGCAAGATTATAGCCATACTAGAACTATTAACTCCTATGCGATATTCTTTTTCTGCCCTCCTGGTCAGGCTCTTATAAAGGATGGACTTACGGTTCTTCTATTGGACACTGAGGGCATCAGTGCTTTTGCGGCAGAGAAGCGGAATGACGTGTCACTTCTTGCTCTGACTTTGCTGCTGAGCTCCACTTTCATTTTCAATACACAATCTGTCCCCAAACAGGGCCAGCTGGAGGACCTGCAGTAAGTGTTAAAGCACGGGACTCGTTTTATCAAACTTCCCAAGCAAATGAAATATTTAAAGCAAACGCTGTATCTCATTCATATTTTCGTTTTCGCTTGCTGGAAATTGCATTTCTCTGCCCATGTGGTCTTGCCAAAGAAAGACTAAAACAGGGAACAATAGACAACATTACAAAACAACGCACGTCAGACCAACGGCCAATTAAACTAGGTCAAATTTAGCATATATGGTAAATTCAAAATCATTTCCAAACAAAATCTGTTACTCTGTTTTTGCTTTACTCAGGTGTTTTGTTCAAATAGCCGAGGCAATACGCGTAAAAGAATCAGGACAACATGACCATAATCTTTTCCGAAAGGTATTGCCAGACTTCCTTTGGCTTCTTCGGGATGTGCATCTGATGATGACGAACGAGCATGGACAAGAAATAACCCCACGCTCATATATGATGGTAAGTACGCAAATGACTTCAATGACATTTACAAAGAAGAGAAACTAACTGAATTAGCATGTTTTAGCTTTGTTACTAACTGCCTAACGCTTACTCAGGAAAGCTTGCCATTCAACCATTTTTTTCTTTTAAGGATCGGGTGTTAAAAAGGAGCAACAGCTTCAGTGAAACGGCAAGTGACAAAGTGGCGCGTGCCATCAGAAGTTTTTTCCCTTCTTTCGATTGCAAATGTCTGCCTAGCCCTACGGAAGATCCAAACACGTTGAACAATATTGCAGCCAATGAAGACAAATTAACAGTGGAATTCAATGATGGGGTCAATGAAGTTACCGAGAAAATATGGAGCATGGTGAAACCTAAACTGTCTTATGACACAGGTATGTTTGATAAATTATGAAATATGATTGAATTCATGAATGGACAGGATGTCAACGTCAAAAAACAACCAGCCATTGTAATCCATGAGTGTGCACATGATGATGCCTTCTGTGGTGGGAGCCTTTAAAGTTGCCTCAGTTTTGACGTTTTGTTCACTGTATGTACATGCCATAGAGGCATCTGCTTTGAATATAACAAAATACGTATAGCGCCAGACCACCTTGTCCGGAAACCTGACCTTTCATGGAGGTTAGTCGGTTATTCAAGCATGTAATTATAATTGATGATGGTGTTTACGAGATACTCACAATGTGCATTTGTCATCAGAAAAAGGAGCCAGAATACACACAGCAGATTTGCAAGAAAAGCTTGTCCCAAGTCCGCCCAATCTTACTGTTGCCCCCACCCCGTCATCTGTTCCATTGCAGAACTACCATAATGAATAACCGCTGATAGATACAACTGGAGCTTGCCTTTGAACTGGGCTGAGACACATACAGATGTTTTTTTTTTATATTTTGATTATTACTGTTGGGTATATTGTTTGCACCAGAGCGTTTACCACAGCGTTAGCTTATTCTGCTAAATGTACCCGAGGTATCTAAGGCAAGTTTCTGAAGTTCGTTGCCATTCTTATTGTCTAGGTGTAGTGGTATTCATTCTGACAGTGGTTCCGTTGTCAAAACAAATAACTATTGTGCACCTACCTCCCTTATCTTTCTTCTCATGTGCAAAAAAGGTTTCATGGAGGGTCACTCAGTTTTTTGTAATTGCTCATCTGACATGAAAAAAGTTTAAACCAACTTCTTGAATCGTACCTTGAAGACCAGCCCCCATTTGATCAGCCGGTCCGGACCAACTGCACACTCTGTGCTTTTTAAAGATTATGCAAAACCTAGTTTTGTTCTCACCCAGGGAGCTTCATTTAAATTTTATTCACTTTCACTGTATGAATATTAAATATACTGTAATTGCCATATATTTCAGAACGAGAAATGACTGGTACTCAGCTAGCTGTGCTTGTGGAAACATACACCGAGGCTCTGAACGACCCACAGGCTGTCCCTGTTATTCAGAGCTCACTTCAAGAGTCCATACAGATTGTCGAAGATAAGGCTCTGGCTGCAGCCTTTGAGATCTATGAGCGAGGGATGTCTAAAGGCATTTGTAACTCAGACACGCCCCTCGAAGAAGGTATTCAAAATGAAGAAAAAAAATCCGGATGATGTCATTCATAATAATAATAATAATAATAATAATAATAATAATTATTATCATCATCATCATCATCATCATCATCATCATCATCATCATCATCATCATCATCATCATCATCATCATCATCATCATCATCATCATCATTATGCCCCCCTTCGAAGAAGGTGCAGCATATAGCTTTGCACCCCCCTTCGAAGAAGGTGCAGCATATAGCTTTGCACATGTTGTTCGGTCGGTCGGTCGGTCTGTCACTCGGTAGACTGTGGCTTCCGCACAATAACTCAAGAAGTTTTTGCACTAGGACTTTGATACTGTACAGGTGTATCATTCTAGTCAAACGCTAGGTAATGTTTGAAGATGGGTGACCTTGACCTAATTTCCAAGGTCACAGTGGTACCTGAGTTAACTTTGGTTTCCGCACAATTACTGAAGAGGTTTTTAAGCTAGGACTTTTATATTGCACAGCTTTATGGTTGCCTATAAGGGCTAGTTTGAGTTTGTAGATGGGTGACCTTGACCCAGTTTTGAAGGTCACACACAGACAGTAGACTTCCTGTGGTTTTTGCACAACAACTGAAGAAGGTCAAGTGAAAATGAGTGGCCTTGCCCTAATTTCCAAGGTCATAAAGCCACTTTGCTGAATATGGTTTCTAAATGATGAATTATTTTTCAGCTATAACTTTTATATTGTCCAGGTTTTGAGTCGTTTTTTAAGGGCTAGGTTAAGGTTTAAAGATATGTGACATTGATGTATGATCAACCTTTACTAATTTTGTAAGGTGACGAGTGGCCCATCTACCACTATCAGTAGGGCAGCGAGGGCAAAGGTAATGAGGGCGGGGGGCATCTATGTTTTTCAAACATATCTTGTTATTATTATTACTATTATTATCATCATCATCATCATCATCATCATCATCATCAGTATGATAATAATTATCACAAATAAAAAACATGGAAAGTATATAGAAATATAATTGTTATTATAAATATGTATCGAATTGATTTGCAATACATATCATCAATAAGTACCCTTATTTCATTACAATATTCAAACCAGTTGAGGAACAACGAATGCGAATTCCACGAATTTGGCTAGATTGCCCTCTGGTGGTAGCTTTATCGATTTCTAAAGACATTAGCAGTTATTGTACTTTAACGTCACCAGACACTGCACAGTTGTTGAGGGTTGTCATATTTACTTTTTGTTTAGTTGTCATACCCACATTGGCCAAATGCAATAAAGGTGTCGAAATGGAATTCACGTTTTAAAAAAGATACAAAATGTAGTCATAAGTTCTCATTTCTTAAGTACAAAACGTCTGTATGTCAAGTTACGAACACCTTGCAGATTATATCGTGCAATAACCTTTAAGCCGTCTTTTTTTGTACTTCATGTTTTTGTCCCTCCAGAGTTCGATATCATTACAATGTTTGGTCACCTTTTATTGAAAGCCTCGTTCTATATTCATGATACACTCTAACAGGCCAGACAAACTGATGCTCGGAATCAACCGATAAACATTTGCAAAATTGACAAGTGCTGTCCCAGTTTTGTACGAAAAGTGTTGGTTTCGTTTTTAGTGGGTTGTTTTTCAAGATTTCGTTAAAAATGCAATGGTGGAAGTTACAGACAATCTTCGATTGTGTACAGTATCTCACAATTGCCATAAAAATCTACTTTTAGTTCATGGTGACCTTATTGTCCAATTATTGCTCTGATTTTTTTTCAGTATTCATTATCAAATATTCAATGCTAAAAACGTCTCTTAATTGGAAACTAGGAACTGTAGAAGATGCAGACGACTCGTTGACAGTACATGGTCTGCATAAAAGGACGTACAAAGAAGCTGAAGCAGAACTTCGACAAATTTTAACACCCCTGGGAGGAGAACTGGCTGTGAACAAGGCTCTCATGAAATTTCGAACTGAAGTAACAGGCACGGGTGAGGTTTATAGCAAGATCTATTTTGTTGTAAAATGTAAAAATAAAGTCAAACCATAGTCTGACCTTGACAATTGTGAATTACCAGTAGCTTACTCAAGATTTATACTATAATGAGCAGCTCGGACGTTCCAAATTTGTTCTTTTCTAAGCCACTGTTCGCGCAAACATATTATACCTACATGTAGATAGAGAATGTACATCAAATCATTAAAAATATTCCAAAGTTGGTATATAAAACACTCCGGCACACAAGGTACCTTCAATGGGGATATTTGCTGTAGTTTGGGAACCATCGCAACCTGAAGTTAGCATGTTTTAGGGATATTGCTGGACTTTTGTGAATGACACTTCCCCTAGAGGAAGGGTGGCGTTCAGAATAAGGTAAACCTATACAGGTCATCATTTAGTGCCCCCCCCCCCCGTGGACCGCGGATAGTCTGTGGGAACTTGAAGCATGAACACCAATTTTCATTTGAGGAAAAATATATTTACTATTTTTTCAACACGGTCCCAGCATTGAGATAAACATAATCCTCTATACGGAGGAAAAATTCGCTTCTTAAGAGATCACCCATAGTGGTGAAACCGGACATTTTCAGCACCAAACTCTTCTTTCTTCTTTGTGTACGCAGACAAAGAAACAGAGAGCTACGTGAACCCACCTTGACAAATTTATACACGTCATGTACTATGAATGTATACATGCATGCATACATACATACATACATACATACATACATACATACACACACACACAAACACACCCACACATACATACATACATACATTCACTATCTAAAGCATTTTGCCTTCTTAACGTCAAGTTTGACCGATCAGCTGCTCGTTAAGTTGAGCATTTGATCATAATCTATGAACAGAATATTTTAACGTTTAACAATTCATTTTATCTAAAGCGTTGGAGCGGTACCAGCAGAGTCTGTGTCTTTAGCAGGTCAGGACTATGACTGCGCGGTCCTTTCCTCCATCGTGCCCTCTGAGTTCTTGAACATACACTCATCTCCAAACGTGTAAGATACTGGGTTCCCATGCAAATAGTTTGCATAGCTTGTTTACTCACTTTCTTATTTATCCTTCTGGTCATTGCAAGTTACTTATTGATGTTTGTGTTGACGAAACGGAAGATGTGGTATATCGTATCGTAGGTATTTAAATGCAGTGACTTTCGGCGTCCAACACAGACATCCTTTTTTATTTTTTTATTTTTTGTATCTTTTTGTCTGTCCTTTCTTTTTGCTTAAATTTTGAAGATTTAATATTTCTTTGACACTGTAATGTATATGAGTAACAAACTCGACATGACCATGCCTCCATGCGTACAGTTTTACCTTAATTTACGTGAGGTCGCAGAGCCTCAGTCATCCGTTATCCGCCCGTTTAACTGTCCAACAAAACTGATTAACAGTATAATAATCCAGGTTGACTTCAATGTTGGTGGCGTCAAAAATGCTATTACATTTTGGCCAATGGGAGAGGTTGCCATGAGCAATTGTATGCATATTTGCCTGAAAATATACAACCCAATAAACACAATTCTTGTGGGTTACAGGTGTATATTCCCATTACAATATATGTTAAAGTAACATTCAATACATTTAATAGTTTTGCAGAAAAAGAAACCAAATTTACAGGAGTATTGAACCTATATGTACAACCATTTACCACAAAAAATTTGGTGTTTCTTGGTAGAGTGGTTTTAAAGTTTCACAGCTGCAAATGACAATGGAAACTAATAGAAATACACACACCTAGCCCGCCTGCCTACAGAGCCTTCTACTGAGAGCCCACATTAACCAGCTGACCTTGACCTTACCTATATGTGGAAATTTCGCGAGTGCTGTTTTTCGGAGAGTACGTCATGAATCATCACAGAGACTTGATAGGGATGTTGATCAGGCATATAAGAGGATGGGAGCAGCACCATCCTACAGAATTACGACAGATACTGACAGAAAATACCCAACATACCCCAGTTGTTTAACAAATAAATGTGGAAGTTTGATATGACATTATATGGATGACCTTGACCTACTTTCTCGAGATAATGGAATGGATGCATTCCAGAAAATGAATTTTGTGATGGTCATTGTATCGTAACTTTTGCACATATGTCCATATACCGTTAAGAGAACATTATACGGACCAAAAGTCTGACGTGTGAAGTCATGTTGGCACCACTGCTGGCATCAGTTGAAATTAATAACATGGATATTATCAACACATAAAATGTATTATTGTGATAATAAATTAGAATGGAACTACAAAATTTATACTGAATATGCTTTATGGTCAAATTTTATACAATTTTGGGTGACCTTGATCTATCTTCCGAGGTCATTAGGCACTTAGTAGGAGCATACAGTGGCTCATCTCATTACAAAACATGCAGGACATTGAATTTCAAAATGCATGCCTGGAATAATAATGACCCATATGCTTTATGTGGCTGTACCGGGCACTACTAGCTGTGTATGCGATATTTTAGTGCTAATATTACTGATAGTGAGAAAACTTTGTGATCTGGTGGTAAGGTAATAAATGCTGGCTGTGGGCAATATTAACAAAAGATTTCCTTTGCAGGAAACACGGGAGGCAAGTTTGCTGGTTATGTTATGAAAAATAATGACAACTCAAAAGCGTTTTGTCAGAACTGGCTGACGGCACATTACAGCATTATACAAAGAAATCTTGAGCGAGAAGGATACACGTACACTCAACTGAGACAAGAACTTAAAGCTTTGCAGACCAACTTCAGACAACAAGCAAAAGGACCGGCAAGCAACGAAGCATACCGAGACTTCGTTAAAAGAGAGGAGCCACAGTGGGCCCTCCTTGCTAGTAAAGAAAAATATGATGCACAAAGGCTGGAAGAAGAAAGAAAAAGCGAACTTCTGAAAAGTGAAATATACCTGATGGATTTGGAGGCAGCCAGAATGCAAAATCAGTTGTATGAACAAATGCATTACCAGACACAAGAGCTGGACAAACTGAAGGACGAATATGAAAATGCAATGAAACAAGCGAAAGAAGAGGAAAGGTATGAGTGACAGCCGTGAACAACTCACATAAAAGTTGTAAGGTACTCAAGATGAGAAACGTATGGCATTCAGTGTATAAGTACTAGTGTCCTGCGAACACCAAAACGAAATCAATGCAACAAATCTTTCTCTGTCACTACCCCAGACCACACTAACTTCAGCAACAACACGTTATAACATTACACTAGCAGGTATGAATACACCATTGCGGCCAATCATGTGCAGGTTACCGCACTAAATAGTTCTTGGTTGTCTTGTGCTGACACCTTTGGGGGTCATTTACCTGTAATTAACCTACTGTTTCAGCTAGACTATTACATGAACTTATCAGCTTATTTGTGTTGTATGGTTTGACAGATAGTTTTGCCATGATGAGTTTTATAAACAGAGGGCAAATCACATATTCATACACAGTGACGTAATGTTGGCAAGCCGTGCTCGTAGCACGTGTTTCCTGGCTATGACAGGTAAACACAGGCATAACTTTTGATTCTATCGATAGACTCGCCTTTTTATCTTGAATGTTTTCAAGGAAAGGTGTCTGCACAACACCAACTGCATACTTTATTTTAAAAAGTGACGCAAGAAAAGTTATACGCCTTTATGCTAATATGAGAATATACAGTAAATATAATGGTGGTTTCATTCCGGCAAAGACAATGTTTACAACTCGAGTGCTAAAAGAATAAACTGTTAAAGGCAATACATACATACATGCATACATATATATATATATATATATATATATATATATATATATATACATATTACAGGTACATATAGAGGTAAGGTACTTAATCGTCCATGTGTAACTGCGGTCAACGTTGCAAAAAAAGACGGTTCAGATGGAAATACTGATTTTCCTATAATTTAAGCAACATTTGGAATTATCAGAACGCTATTAACTGTTTACTGTTCATCTCCAATTTTATTAAGATGAGATGTGCATGAATTATTACTGTTGAGAAAGTGCGAGATATTTAAACACGGTTATCAATGTAATTGTAGGGAACACATTGAAAGAGACTTTCGGGAGCAGATACAAGCGATGAACCGCGTGTGTTACACAAGGATGCAGAGCGCGCAGAAACAGGCACAACAGAATATCAACAGTTTAGCCCAGCATATGACTCGCGTACAAAGTCAGCAGTTTGCTCAACGGAATCACATAATAGAAATAGTCGAGGTAGTAAAGCAGAGGAATACCCAAATAGCTCAACGTGAGTATTGTATTTGTGTCTTTTTGTCTAGAATCACTTCTTAGTAGTCATTACCCTATTCCGCACTCCGAGCTATTTATTTTCCATAAGCTAACCTGTCACTGTCTAACCTATATACATAAGGAAGTACTCTTGTCAATATTGAACACCTTCGTCTGTAGAATTTTTACATAGACTGTCTTAGCCCAAATTAATTAAAGGGTCTTCAGCGGGTTACTACTCAGAGCATATTTTGCTACCTTCACTTTCCATTTCATTGATGAACTAGCAGCCAAAGTGAAAAATTATCAGAGAAAATGTCTATGTCACAAAATTACAACTGTCATTTCTCGCCACGTCACTATATAGTCTTTTTATGCCCCCTTCGAAGAAGGCGGGGCATATAGCATTGCTCACGTCGGTTGGTCGGTCGGGAGAGATTTTGGTTTCAGCACCATAACGCAAAAAGTTTTTCACTTAGGACCCTGATAATGTCCAGGTATATACTCCATTACAAGGGTTAGGTGAAGTATAAATTAAGGTGGTTGAGCTTGATCCTGTTTCCAAGACGGTGGAGATAACTAGAAAAGTTTTTATGATATGACCTGTTTATGGCACAGGATTATGGTAGGACCTGTTTATGGCACAGGATTAAAGTCCTTATCCAGGGCTAGGTCAAGTCTGAAGATGGATGACCTTGACCTACATTCAAAGGTCAATGGGGCACTTTAGTGAACTTGGTTTCTGCATTGTAACTCAGAATTTAATGTTGAACATGGTAATTGTCTTCAATTAGTTTGGTCAGCCTCGAAGATGGATGACCTTGACTTAATTCGAAAGTTCACCACCTAGAGTCCTATAAGTGAACTTGGCTTTTGCATGATAACTGAAGATGTTTTTCACCTAGAGCTTTCATATTGCACAGGAATATAGATTTTTATGAGAATTAAATCAAGTTTTAAATTGGGTGACCTTGAGACAATTACCAAGGCCACACAGCCACATTATTGAATTTTATTTCTGTTTAATAACGACAGAAGCAGAACTTTTGAGCCAGAGCTTTTATTTTGTAGATGTTCATAGTCTTCTAATAGGGCTAGATCAGCTTCAAAGAAGTGTGACCTTGCAAGGCCACTGCAGTGAATTTGGTTTCTACGTCCACTCTCCAAGGTCATGAGTGCCCCATTTAATACTATCAACAGGATAATGAGGGTGAACATGATGACGGCAGGGGGCATCTATGTTTTATGAGCATGTCTTGTTTCCTGTACAGGAGCGGCAGATGCAGTGGAAAAATCTCGGTCATTCGGCATTGGATCCATCGTCAAGCTAATAGGCAAGAGCATGAGTGTGGCCGGAGCAGTGATTGGATTTGTACGGCCAGTGATTGGCATAGGACTTGAAATTGCTGGTGATGTCGTGTGTGGTATAGGAGAATCAATGGAGCAGACATCAGTATGATTCGTCTTAATATTAAAAACTATATCGTGACATGCTTTTTAAATTGATTCATTCAAATTCGATTTACCATAAGACAAAATGAAATGATACCCTTGTTCCATAGCGTTGCATAGCTTTTAATCAGCCTTAAGCTCTCTATGCACAGCCCGATAATGTATGTTTCCAACATCTGTATTATTCTGCTCCTGAACTCGTGAATGCATTTTGTGTAGTTTTTAATACTGTGAATATTTTATTGCAATTCGTACCCCATAAAGGTTCATACAAATTATCTTTGTATATTGCAATGTCGACAATGTCTTCTTTGAACACTCATAAATAATTATACAAATGAAGGCTTTTTATGCTGGCTGCAACCCCTTTTTTAAGGATGTTATCATCTATTTCCAAGCTTCAAATGTAATCGCCTTCCAAGACGTTAAAACAACAGCGCTTATATAATCACATGATATGACATTAATAATATGTCAATGACGTCATGTTATAGCTGCTGCTTACTCTTGCATTATTGTAACTTAAAGTACCTTTGTTAATGGGTATAACATCGCAGCTCACAAACATGTAAAAAATATATTTAATTCGATGAATGAATAATAAAGAATTATTTGTTCTATTTAGCTTCAAAATAATGATGCTGTCGTCCACATCTGTGTCAGATGACTTCTCTGTTTCACAAAGCTTTGTCATCAATTTCATTAAAATGGTAATAATTATTCTTACTTGTGCGGTCAAATCTTAGGTCAGATGTCCACAACTGGTGTCTTTCAATCATGCAAGTTTTCATTACGTCACAATTACGCAAGTGTATGAAGCAAATACAACATGACATCACTTATGTACTATTTATGACACATCACGTGACTGTAAGAGAACTGATGTTTTAATATCTTGAAAGCAGAATACAGTTGAGGCTCGAAAACGATTAAATAAACCCTGAAACCAGTTAAGACCAGGATAAAAAGGGTAAATGTGTGTGTATATATATATATATATATATATATATATATATATATATATATATATATATATATATATATATATATATATATATATATTACATAAATATATATACATACATATATTCACATACATATATATACATGTGTATATATATACATGTATATATATATATATATGTGTGTGTGTGTGTGTGTGTGTGTGTGTGTGTGTGTGTGTGTGTGTGCGTATATGCATATATTTATGGAATAAAACAAGCAATGTGCAGGGGATAAAAAAGTACACGATGTATACATCACAACAACGTTATTTTTTAAAACAGAGTTGTCATATCAAAACTACACCCATAAAACAGGGGACCTGGCTTTTCTCTTATGAAACATTTGGTTAGTGCATTTTTTGACCGCAGCCGCCACCTCAGGACCAGAGGAGAAAAAAAAGTTCTAAGTAAGAGCATCATTACTGGGAAGAAAAAGTGCTTTGATCAGTTTTTTCCTCTCCGCATTATACAATTTGCAGTCCATCAGGATTTTTTTCTGTGTTCATGTAATTCAAACTGTAAAATAAACTCGTTCCTAAACTAGTTCTGTCTGATATCTGCCTATTTCTATTTGCAAGAATTGATTACTCAAATGGATGGGTTTTCGATATTTTTCTTCTCTACTCAAAGTTTTTCACTTTTTCAATTTTTTTTGTATACTATCTTAAAAGATTCATATGTCCGAAGTTTGGCTGTTGTTCAGTTATCAACATCGTCATCGAATAAAGAAGAGTGGTATAACTGAGAGTGTTGCTACTGGATCCGTGGTTTGAGCTGTTTCAGAAACATCTTTTTTATTTATTTTTATTTATTTGTTTGTCCTTATTTATACTGGGTAGCCTGATCAGTACCAAGGCACTGTTCTCCCTCAGGGCCCAGTGGTACAAAAACAAATAAAACAAGAATACATACATAAAAACATACATGTAAAAGGCATACTTTAAACATGGAATATATACATTAAAAGATCAGGCAAGCCCATAGGTAAAATATCACAGAATTAAGAGGCATATTTGTGGTAATGGCGTTTAAACAGTCAATGTTCATTTCTCTGAGCACCAGTGGTAATTTGTTCCATTGGGAAGCCCCAGAAAAAGAAAAGGTTCCCTTGCTATAGTCAGTCTTTGGGGCCTTAAGTTTTACATTTCCATAGGTGCTGCATCTTGTAAGATATGTATGACTATCCTCAACTTTATCAAACATTGTGCACAGATATGGCGGGCTACATTTTGTGATACTTTTGAGCACCAGAACTGATTTGTAGAATTGACGTCTGTACTCCAAGGTTCTCCATTTTAATTGGTAGTGCATGCTAGTTACACTGGCAAGTTTATCAGCCCCCAGAATAATCCTGGCTGCTCTGTTTTGGGGTATTTGGATTCTGGATTTTACTGTTTGAGCACAGTTCCCCCAGGTGATATCACAGCAATCCATTTGAGATAATGCTAAAGTTTTATATAGAGTATTCAACGTTTCTGGTCGTAAGAACTTTTTTAGACGTCCGAGTAAGGCAATTCGTTTGGACACTTTGGATGCAAGATAATCCACGTGAGTTTTCCAGTTCAAATTAGTGTCCAGATATACACCCAAATATTTGAAAACATTGACTATTTCCAAGGAAATGTCACCGATGGTAATATCCAATTTGACATCAGGATTTTATGTGGCGAACAATTACCATTGTTTTAGTTTTATTCACTTTCAAAGTAAGTTTATTCTCATTCAACCACATAGCAACACTTTCTAAGTCTTCATTCAGTGCCAATTGAATTCCATTAATATCCTTGCTGCTGTAGAACAGAGCGGTGTCATCTGCGTACAACACTATTTTGCATTTGTTGACGGCAGAGCAAATATCATTGATATAAAATTAAAAAATCAATGGACCTAGGATGGATCCCTGAGGGAATTTGATGTACATCTTGGCCTTTATCTATCCAAATGTGAGAATATCCGTTATACTCTAAAATCTCTTACTGCAGAAGCACAAGCAGTTCTACCGTTATTATTTAGACCCCGAATGGTGTTCATACACCCTGCCAAATCAACATCATCTGTGTTCACGTGAGTGATTTTAAGCCAGAACTTTATTAATTTTATAGTTTGTATGTGTAGAAAAAGGATACCTCCCTAGCTCAACCAGATTGCAAAATTATGTGTGCTTCTTGAGGCCCCAATGACAAATATACAAAAATCACAATGTGGCTTCTCCTCTATTTGGTTGTTTAACAAAATTTGAGTGTGTGGGTCGTTAAATTTTTTTACCAGCTTTGGAATTTCTGTGTTAGGCAAAGGACCAATTTTTTAACCATAAATCCAAATAGGTTTGCTATACTTATCGAATAACTCATAGCAATACCAGGAAGATTAAGGTTGTATTTATGCCATCCCATACCACGTTTAGGAATAAAAGAAACATTTCGTCCTTCATCACCGAGATGCTTCTCGGAAAACACCCCAATGAACCAAATCAGAATACCTAGATATTCAACACGATCAATTTACTAAGTTTTTGGCCCATGTATTAGGATTTGTGTTTAGATTCTGGCATTTCTCTTTTTGGTTAAACACCATTCTCACACTTTTATCCAAGTTTTAACTCCCATTTTAGACAAAAATGAGGATGTTCGGAGGGTAGGGCCTATAAGCCATCAGATGAGTCTGGCAATAGCATCACATCATCAGCGAAAAGTAGCGAGTATATTCTACAGTTAGTAATATTTAAACCATATAATTTCCGTTGCTGATTGATCCTTCAGAGTCACTGACATAAATATTGGATAGCAGAGGGATTAATGGGCGGCTTTGTTTTAACTGAATTGTACTTTGGAAATAACGTGTCTCCCGTCCTGAAAGCTTAACTGACAGCATAGAGTCTTTGCCGTACAAGCTGAATATATTCTAGTGTGATACCAGCCTTATGTAGTATATAATTTATCCCTTGATATTGTATCGAAGGCACGCTTGAAATCAAAAAAGGCTTACAAAACATTTTCCTTGTTAGAAATAATTGCAATAAATTTGTTATTTTATTGTTATTATATTAAGCATGTCCCAGGTGAAATGGTACGTGTATCATAATTTGCACAATATATCCATGAACACGTGTTCCGCAAGAGTCCAACAATTAATGTTCGATCGACGTCTGCTTCAGTGCCAGATTAATACTTATCACCCATGGATGCGTAGTATGATACATTTTTAGTGAATCAAAAGTTATATAAATTCTGCACAGTGCGACAAGCCGCTAGCTCCCTTTAATTACCAGGTGTTACCAAGAAACTTCCAGGGAGGATAAACATACAGATCCATTGACTGAAAATATATCAACAATTACGTACTATCTTTTATCTTTTACAAATGTACATAGCAATATATCGAGAACATATGTGCATTGTCTACATTTTCAGATTATATGTAGTATCATACTGTCACAAGTAGTGCTTTGTGGGGTATAACCCCCGAGACAATAGAACGATTAGTGATATGGAAACAATCAGAAACACCTGATGCAGCAAAAAGAATATAACCCCCCCCCCACCAACATGTCCCAGACATATCTAAACAGTGTGTGTGATGTAGAGAGGGCTAACTTTAGACAGCAGTAGCTGCTTAAGGAGAGTAGAGCAAAAGTTGTATCTCATCAAATAAATAAACAAACACAAAAGATCATAAGTAGGAAAAAAAGACAAGCAGCACAATGATGGAGACTTGATGACAAGATGGTCTCCATAACTTTGGACAGGCTACCGGAAAGTAAAGCCATACATTGAATGCAATGAATAGAGAAATTATCGTGGGATCCATTACGTAAAGGCACCCCAATAAAATTGTGCGCAGACAATACTGGTACTGGCCTGATCGATCTGCAAAAAACTCGCCTATATGTGATAAAGCAGATCTTGTTAACTTAAGTTTACACTGTCTTTTCTGTGGTCGGAGTTTCAAGTGTACAGGCAAAACAGACTGTTGAGTGGTGGACGATTGAATCCATACAAAGCATGCCAGGACAGGGTGCTGAATTATGCTGAAGATGCAAAAGAAACACAACTGCAAACTCAGCTGTGCTTTTAAGACAATAAAGATTACATGGATGAAAGAGACACTCTGGTTGGTCTGAATTTTGGATTGACGTCACGAAATTGGTACAGCAACAAAAGTCGAAGTGGGGACATCATGTGAACTTTTTTAATTGTGACACGTTTCAACAACCTCATTCATTATTCAATGGGATTCCAGCCATAATCAAATTAGCACCTACTTCACAAGCATTTCGTCTGATGACAGTGGGCATAGAAAATTATAAAGTGGATTTTCAAACAGTGAAGTTATGGATATTGTACAGTGTGTTTGGCCCCATCACCCTCCATGGAGATCACTTGGCATCTTCAAAATACCACAGCCACGTACCCCATCATGAATTCAGCCCTCATGACAAATACTGTGGCACAGAGTGTTCCACATGTTCAACTGGACAACTTATTCCAGGGTCGTGTACCAGCACAAATATTAATTGGCTTGTTGGCTTCTGACACTGTGAGGGGGACTTACACCGAGAACCCTTTAAATTTTCAACCTTGTAACCTGAATTACCAACAAAGTGACTATCGATGGTTGTTCCATACCCACAAGAGCACTGGAACCAGCTAGACTATGGAAAAAATATACATTGATTCTTATCCGACTTTGTTCAAGGGGACTGGTAAATGGAACACAAACGATTTAAATTGCATCGATCAAGATAATAATCCTAGTGGCTACTGTCTTCATGTGTTCAACATTTAACCATCCAAACAGATGCATGATGTCCTGCCTATAAGTTGAAAAGGCAATATCAGAGTGGAGGCAAGATTTTCTCAGCCACTGCCAACAACAGCTGACCTATTGATCTGCGCCATTTTTCCTGAAATCATCAAAGTGGACTACACTTGTAACATTTATCTACAATGAATACTCACCAACCAAGGTCTGCGTTGCTGAAAAATTACCTGACAAGACGCTATATTTGTGGTGTTTACCCTTCAGACAAACTATACCATATACACTGAACCAACACGGCTGGGACTGTTGATTGCCAACAGGGACTCATATCACATGCTCGGCAAACATTGGATATTATATTTGTCCCGAGTAATGGACCAGTGAAATTCTTCGATTTCTTTCAACACACTCCAACCTACTACACCAGAGAGTTTGTGGATTTCCTGAGACAGATGGAGAGAGGTGTCAAATTCAACGAGAAGATACTATAGGCATGCAACAATCTTATTTGTGGACCCTATTGTCTCTAGTATGCCATACATTATTGTCCAGGGCAAACCATGAACAAGATCGACAGCCATTTTCATGTTACTGTGATTCATGGCATGACATTTGCTGTATTGCTTGTGCTTCAGTTTTTTCAATGTGCTAGACACGTATTGAATGTTCTTATTTATTTACTAATGCTTTCCCTTGGTGACCAAAAATTAGCTGAACTAAGTTAACATACCCGATCAATGGGTCTAGACATTTTCACTCTTTCTGATACCTGGCTAGAAAATACCTATCCAAATAAACTATTGTATATTGAGGGATTTCAAGAGCCAACAAAGAAAGACAGGAACACAGGTGGAGGAGGTGGTGTGGCAATTTATGTACGAAACACCCTGCCTTTCATTCCCAGACTAGACCTTGAAATTAGGAATGCCGAATGCCTGTGGATTCAAGTAAAGACAGAACATGGAATGCGCTTATCGGGGTGTATTATCGTCCACCTGGCCAGTCCGCTGAGGCGCAGGACATGTTTTTAGAACAGTTTTCAAATTCTATTGTGCTAGCCATCGAAAATAATTCAACTATCCTGATTATAACTAGTGACTTTAATTATTTGTGCAGTGAATCGGAGTCTGATCATCATGACTGTGAGCTAGAAAATCGTTTCTTAGACATTGTCTCAAGCAATAATTTATTTCAAATAATTAATGAACCTACAAGACTAACCGAATACACAAACACATTTCTGGATCTAATTATTACTGATTCACCTGGTTTAATGCTTGATAGTGGGGTGCTGATTCCCCTCTCAAATTCAGATCACTCAGTCATTCACTGCAAGATCACTCTATCACTCCCCCCAAGAAAAATTTTAAACATAGAGTCTGGTACTATAAGAATGTTAACTATGATAACTTAAATGCTTGTTTGCCAGCTGCGCCATGGGCTACTGGCCTGGATATTTTCAATGACATTGATGACCAAACTTCATATTGGTTTGATTTGTACGGATCCACCTTAAAGCAATTGATTATATGTAGAGATGTTAAATTGTGCCCAAAGGAGAAACCATGGATGAATTCTAAAATAAAAGATCTCAAGCAAAAAAGATTTTGAGCGTGGAAACGTTTCAAAAGGATCGGGAGAGAAAGTCATTTCCAAATTTACAAGAATTTTTGCAACCTGGGAGTTGCTGCCAATAAACAGGCTTTAAGAAACTATTTTTGAAAAATGCGAGATCAGTAATAAGTATATCAGAGTCATTATACAAGGCAGTCCTCCACATGGTTACAGATCAAGGTGGGCATACCTCAAGGGTCAATCCTGGGCCCTCTTTTTCTTTTTGGTATATGTTAATGACATGGTAAATGATATTACCTCTGGTATACAATTACTTGCGGATGATACAAATATCTTAGAAATCATAATTAATCCAGTTGAGACTAACAGAAGGTTGAATACAAATCTCACAACGCTTGGTAACCAGGGGCGCACATAGAGACTAACTTTTGATGGCTTAAAATCCCTGTCCGTCATATTTTCCTCCAGGCGTAACTAAAACACGATCCTGATGTTGAAATACTAGAAGGGAATAGCCACACTCATCTTGGCATCACTCTGAACTCAAACCTGTTGTGGAGAAAAAAAAATAACAGGTATTACTAACAAAGCAGGAAGAAGAATTGCCTCCCTACAAAAGTTCTATTTCAAACTCTCTCGAAAAGCCTTGTCTAAATTGTACACCTCCATGATCAGACCAATACTGGAATACAGTTGTGTCCTTTTGTGACAATTGTGGGCAAAACTCGTCTGACTTACTTGAAAACAAAACAGTACCAGGCAGCAATAATTTGTACTGGGGCCAAACGTAACACAAATCGATACCGGTTCCTCGAAGAACTAAGTTGGGTAACGTTGTCTGGCAGGCGAAAGTATTTGAAGCTCATCCTATTTTATAAGATGGTAAATAATCAAGTATCTGAATATCTTACTCAGCTAGTGCCAGCATCGGTAGCGATATCTACCAGATGGTATCTCAGAAATTCCTTAAATGTGCAACAACTTAATTTCCGAACCAAATGGATGAAACAGTCTTTCATCCCCTCTGCAATCACACTTCGGAAGGATTTTCCCATTGATATTAGGGAAACCACCACTTTAATGTCGTTCAAAAATAAGGTACAAAGTTGATGTTTACCGAAAAGCCCCCCTTCCCACTTCGCCTAAGGTCAACGCGTCCCTAGCATAACAGTGGTATATGTCAGACTCAGCTGCAAATAGGCTATTCCTGTTTCCGTCATGACCTGTTTAGTGTCAATATTGTTCCAGATCCCGCTTGTACTTGCGGAGGTCCATCCGAAACAAGCGAACATTTTTTCTTTGCACGATATGCTGCCTATCGCCCAAAACTGTTGAAAGATGTTGCTTCACTTGTGGCCCCAGGAGTAAATCCCTCTCTCTTTCTCAGTCTTGACCGCAAGTATTGCCTCAGAATATTATTGGAAAGAAGCCCCAACCTGAATACCCATTCTAACGACAAGCTATTCGCTGCTGTACAGTCTTCCATTAGTAGCTCAAGAAGATTTCAATAATGACTCCTAGAGCCACTGAAGCAACACTTCCTTATGAATATGGTACTCGTTGCCTTGTATGTATATATATACATATGTGTATTTGTCTACGACTGAACACTTGGACTATGTCTGTCCTGTGCGTTGCTATACATATGAAATGTGTGCCACTGTATGTCTGGAGAGCTTCCAGATTAGTTATTATATGTATAAATAACATTAAAAGTACTACAGAAAGACCTGACAACTGTGGTCTTTCAAAGGAGGGACTACTGTATTAGGCAATCCAGGAAAATAAATAAATATATATATATGTATATATATATATATATATATATATATAATGTACATGTCAGGTAATGGATATAAAATTTACAAGTCCACACTCAGTTGTAAATTGAATTAAAAATCGGCCTTTAATATCTTAGCTTATTTCTCACTTAGAGCTTTACAGTTCATCGTATACTCCCACATATATCATACGATATTATCATATGTATATAAACAGCTGTGCATGTCGGGCGATCATGCTGCCTGGAATGAAACAACAAGACATTCATAGCGTTACAAAATCCTGGAAGTAACAATGGTTTTACCAAACTGCTTTCAGATAGTCACTGGCCACATATGTGGATGAAAAGCGTCTTCTATAATTTTTAGCTGTGCTTGTTTTGTAGTAATGCTACGTTGCTACAAAGCTGATGCCTTTGTACATTGTGGGTTTGTTCGATTCAGCCTTGGTATTCCAAAACAAATAAAGAAAACCTGTGGGCCGCTTTCCAGGCACACCTGTTAGGAACAATTCGATGAGAGCAGTACAGACGTTGGTTAAACCGATAACATTTATTTCCACATTGTTGCATTCCGATGTCACAACGTAATTTCAAATGAAAGCAGATTTTTGTCAACAGTTAAAAGGAAAGGGTCATACTTATATCTTATTTATGATCTGTTGATCATAGCCTTTGCAACAATTTTTTCTTTTGCTAATGTATATGTGAATGTTTAACTTCACGGATTTGGAGATATTGTATAGTGAACTTTGTTTACCGGGGCATAGCTCGATTACATTAGAACTAGTCTTTTTGTGGTTTACCCAGGCGTAGCTTGCCTGTGAAGCAGAGTCTGGTTTTTTTTTTTTTTTTGTTTGTTTTTTTTTTTCAGATATTCTGATGTTTATGTTTAGAGGCCTGCAGACAAGGCATAACTAGACTACCTTAGAACTACTCTTTACGGTGATACAGCTCTAAAACTTTCGTAACACTCTTACAGAAGGGAAGGTATGAGTTCAGCTGCAAACATAATACCTAACTTTTGGTTATGGACCATCTTTACTAAATCTGTCATTACAACAGTGAAGAGCGCCGGCGATATTATGCAACCTTGTTTCACACCATAATGTACCTCAAACCAATCACTTTCAAACGGACCAAATATAATCTTGTTTTGAACATTTTTATATAATTTTAGTATCAAACGTGAGGCTTTTCCCTGTATCCCATTTTTCCACAACACACTAAGCATGCAATACCTGTTTATCGTAAAGCTTTACTTATATCCACAAATGCAAACCATGTCCTTATCTTAATATTTTTCCATTAGTTACATAATCGCTTTAGCGTAAATTAATGGTCTTCAAGGCGTCTGCCCTGTCTGTAAGCGCCGTAAAACTCATCCAAAAAGTTCACACTTTCCAAGTAAGACATCATTTGTTTCTCAAGTATGGCAGCATAAAGCTTACACAAATTTGAAGTTAACATAATACCCCGATAATTACTTCGGGGTTTTTTTACCTTCTTTATGAAGAGGGTTTATGATTTCTTTGTGCCATTCACTTGGGAAATTTTCAAGTAATTTGAAAACATTGAACATTTAGACAATCAAATTTATGAGAGAAGTTCCTCCGTGTTTAAGAAATTAATTAGGGACTTTTATTTACTGAGTATGATTTTTCGTTTTTTTTTTTTTTTTTTTTTTTTTTTTTTTTTTTTTTTTTTTTTTTTTGAATTACGTACTGCTTTCTTGACTACGTTTATGTTGACACTTAAATTGGATAGACCACACACATCGCCAGTGCATAATTTTAAATCTTCAATTTCATTTTTCAGTTTTTATTATTGACGGGCTGTGCATTGCCACCTAAATTGTGCCAATATACACCAAAAATTTTGTTAATTTCCTTTGGACCCTCATCCCGAAGATGTTACTGACATCTTCGGGATAAACAATTCTGAAGGGACAGCCATTGTTGCTATTCAGTCGTGTTAATGTTCTCCAGTAAGATGGAATATTTTTTAACCTTTGCTACAATTTCGAATTATAACGTCTAGTTTAGTCTTAACCTTCTTCCTTCTGATCTTATCCTGTACAGTGTGTTTAGGATTTAAATATTCATTCCAAATGCCTTGTAACGCCTCGCTGTCAACATATTTGTGTTTAGTCCAGTACCTATAAAGCCTGTTTTTAGATCTTCTACTTTGAATGAAGCGTTTGATGTCTTTATCTAGCTTAGGCTGTTAGCCAGAGCGCCATCGTCTGTTTTTCGTACCAATAGCTTTTTCGGCTGCCTGAAGTAAGATTTGCATCCAACTCTCCCATATGTCGTCAACCGATTTGAAATCATTACAATCCCACTGTGCCAGATTAATGTCTAGTTCATTTTGAAACCCCTGCCAGTTTGTATTGTCTGTTATATTCTATCCAAAGACATTTTTGGCGTGTCATCCTCACTATATTCTACCCTCTTATTAACGCTTGTATCAAGGAGAACATAGTACATAGCATTATGGTCTCTATCGATGTCTGAACCCACGAAGGAGAACTTGATCCCGCCCCTTTAGCTCGGGTATGTTTCACCTACTCCATACGATCCACCTGTTGTACCATCGTCCAATGCCAAGGCAAAAAAGGTCAAACAAAAATCGAGCCAAGTTTATTCATAAAAATAAGAACAAAGAAAATTGCGTCATACATTGTCCTTTATTCAAACTGGGACTTTTAGGCAAATAGGTATTTGGACGAGATTGCATTACACCTTATGACCTGTCGGCAAAGTTGCTTTTCGGGATGTTTCTTTGTCGACCAATACGCACGTCGGCAAAATGGATTTCCTGCATGTTGATAGTTCGACAAAGTGGTTTTAGACGTACTGTCGTAGACCCGTCATATAACCCTAATTCATCCATATAGACAGAAGTTACCATTTTGTAAACAGAATCATTACATTATGTGTAGTCGAGAGTCGATTTAAGATTTCCCCTCTGTCATGTACATACACCAGAACTTAAGGGAGAGTCGTTTAGAACTCTCACAGCTGTAGTTTAGATCAGGTTACCAAGAAGATCCCCGTCAAAGCTTGCTCCATCCTCCTTCCTGTACTGTAAATGTTTACCACTTAAATCACCAAAAAAAGAATAATAAATTTTGCCCTTTAGACTTAAAGTCAGATATATTTTCAACCAATTTATTGCATGAATACTGTAGTTCGATTTAATTTCGCGCTTTTCGCGCTACCCCCTAAAGCGCAAAATTAAAATGCGCGAAAATAAGTTGCATTGTATTTCACTACATTGTTTGGCATTGGATTGCGCGAAACTAAAATGCGCGAAAATTCTGTAATTTCAGAAAAAAAAAAGAGTTTGCGCGAAATTATACACACGCAAAAATTTCTAGAACTACAGTAGTATTTTTATCCTTATATATGTTCTCATTAGGAAAGTAAACCAAACCAATGACCAGTATTTCTGTTCCCAATTTAACCTTAATCCACATTCTTTCCTGGTCGTAACACGAACTATCAAATACATTATTGTCTACCACTAATGTATCTTTCTTAATATAATCCCTAGACCCTCTCCACTATTTTTGTAGTGGCTGGACCTGGCTTTATCTATCCAGTTGTAATCTGGATGCAGAGAATTCAAAGCTGTGTCATTTTCAACTTTATGGAAAGTTTCTGCCATACCAAATGCCATAAAATGTTCACTTTCCAAAAGCTGCGATAGTCCTCGTTGTCCTAAATTTTTGACATTACAAAAATTAGAGATGATGAACCAGTTCTTACTTTATGACCATTTACCTTTTTTGCTACCTTTTCTATGCCACCTTGGCTTCCGGGATCTGCCGGCACTCTCTTCCTGGCCAGACCTCTAACGGGAATTCAGTTTTGCCTGCACTTGGATTGTTTCTGGCCCAAGTTCCCGCAGAAGTGGCAAATAATCTTACGTCCATGACGGCAGACGTTTGTTGTATGTGCCTGACCACAGAAGTAGCAGTTAGGCTGTCTGTTAATTCCATGGGACCCGTCTGATTTGCCGCCTATATTCCGATGGCTATTGTGTTGCTGGTATTGCGTCTGTCCATTTGGTTGGTATCTATGGCATTGCAAGTGTTGTAACTTGCCCTTCTGCCGCTGGAATCTATGTGCATAAGCCTCACCTCTATTTTGACGGACTCTAAGGTGAGGTACTCCATAAGCTTCAATCAGGGCCTTAGAACCAAAGTTAGATGCATGCAACCCATCCACACAAAGTGCACCCTTGTTGATAGATCCTTCTGCCAGACGAAACTTTGGATCGTTAAAAATATATCGACAATTGGTCTCTGCGCAAATGCTTTCCAATTGTGTGTCAACTACCTCAACGCACTCCTGGGCAGTTACCTCGTCTGTTCTTGGGCAGATACTGGAGACAGGTCCTGTATCTGCTATCGCTTTGGCACCTTTTATCAGTAGCCTATAATCAGCGACAATATCGTTTACTACCCGTCCCCTTGCACAGGTATTTGTACGTACACGAAGGATCAACGTTTGGTATTTCCAACTTCGTTTTGTTAGAGCTGTGTGCCCATCGTTAATATGTGCTCCTCTCATTCACTTAACATTAGCGTCCTTGTGGTAAGTCTCAATATCCTGTATAGCGGAACTGCCAATCAAGAGGGTACCTCTGCCATAATTCACAGGAATGCGCATATTCTGATTAGCATTAGAGGTTCGCGATCCTTCAGTCTCATTCTCCTGTTTGTAGACTCTGCTGCGTAGTTCGGCATTTAGCTTAGTGCACTCAGCTGTCTTAGCTGCCAAAAGTTTTGTCAGGTCAACATTTTGCTGTTGCAAAGATTGCAACAGGTTTTGTACTGAACTGAGAGTCTGCATGATGTTCTCTTTATTACGTGGACAAGCTCAGCATGTAGCACAGTTCCACAAGGTGCCGATCTCCGACACTTTCTCCCCTATGCAGTTGTAGTTGTACCACTGCATGCATGTAATGCATTGAATCAACGCCGCTTTACCTTGTTTTCTTTTGTGTTTGCATTTATCCATACACAGGAGTGTTTTGCTGATGACCTTAGCTGACAGACCCATGTGTGATACATTACCGGTGTTGCCTTCTATTGGTCACTGGATTTGTGTATTGATCAACTGGGTCAGTTTGTGTCAAACTTTGACCCTCCGCTCCCCTTTCACTAAAGTCTGAGAACTGGGCGGGGGGGGAGTCTTTCTCACTGTCCTTGTCTTTATTTCCCTTTGATCTGCGCTTATCCTTTTGGCCTTCTCTAATAGCCTGTGTTGTGGTCCATTTATTGTTAGGAGTGGATGTTTTATGATTTTTTGCTACTTTACTCTATGTACTTATGTCTGTAGGCTTGCTAGGGCTGCCGTTTTGATCTTTGGCAGTGTCCTTACTTTTCGAACCCAATAATTCCATCGTGGTATCATCTGATTTGCTTGAAGAACGACTATTAGTGAATCTTGCTCCTACTGAAAGAGCTTTTCTCACGGCCAAGTCCTTTAGGTCTTCTGGTGTTTGCTCTGCGTGCGAAACATTTCAGTTAACTTCTTGCCAGACATGTATACTGCGTAATCCTTTGTTCTGCCAATGGGAACAAATTTGGCCGGAATGCTGCTGATTAAATCAGAGATTACGAAATATGCATGGGAGATATTCTTCTGAAACTCAATTAATCGATACCTCTGATTGTTTACATGATGAAATATCCAATCCGAGTTAGAATCCGTTGGCTAAAATTGTAGATTTTATGGCGATTCACCAGACCCTCCAATATGTTACAGTCTGTCTTAGCTTTGCTGACGTCACGTTCTTTATGAATGAAAAAATCACTGTATATTACTAACTTAAAGAGTTGAGACGCTCTGGTTAGCAACTTAATGAGCACATGCCGATGGCTCCAAGGTTTAACAATTGCATGATTAGATACCGTCAACCGGGGCTTCTTTGAACAGGGGGGAGGGGTTTGAACACTTGATTTAGAATAAGATTTTTCGATATAAAAAGTATCTTATACATAATATTTGCAGGCGTTTTAATAGGTTACGTTTTACCATAGGTTTTGCAGATTTTATTTATGGTATCTTCTTGCTGCTGCTCTAAAGATCCCAGTTCCCCGCCAAATTTAAACATGGATACCCCTGATAAGTTGACTTGTCATAGCAGACGAACTTTTGTCACCACAACAGTGACTATATACTTACACAAAACATCTTAAAATGCAAAATGTAAATTGACATCCAAAGTAAGTTTTGTGTATTTATCACTAAAAGTTTGTTTCATATTTTGTTAGCAAAGAGTGATAATATTTTTTTGTCAGTGCCAGTGAAATTATGGGGGTTACTTTGAGCGTTCAAAGTAACCCCCTGGGCTACATTGGAGCCACTTTGAACGTTCAATGTTGTACCAGACCCTGTTTATTCAAGTTATATATCCTGGTATCAGTGAGTAAAATACATATACCAATGCTCTTCTCTAAAAGGAGATATAATCACCTTCCCCTAGCTCATGGCCGAGGACTGTCCGCACGAAATATACTATTACAAAAATGCAGTGTATTCTGTTGTATTTCAGCGCTTCCACCAGGCTAGAGTGATGTGACTGCTTCCCAATTCGCGTAAACTGTTTCATCATACTCCCTTGAAAAGATTCTAACTTTTTAAAGCTTTGTTAGTCAAGACAACTGCCTCACAGTCAGTGACGGTAAGTTCACAGTGTTCCATAGATGAGCTTTTACATCGCTAGTGAGCCCTGAATACGATAGCCCGACATATGCTAACTATAGTAACTTCTGCAGCTACTTATACGATTTTCGATATGTTCGTTTAAGGAGCATTCAGTTGTGGAACTATAAAAATGAGTCCCTAGGACTTCAAGATCATTAACTTCTTCCATGCACGATTCGCCAAGGTACCATCCAAGTTCATAAACTAACGCTTTAGGTCTAAATATGGCACATTCACACTTTTTAAGACCAAAGGTAAATCGCCATGTTTTAGAGTACTGTAGACACGTGTCAATAAGAATCTAATACTCCAGACACTGTAGAGCTGAAAAGCGTTACATCATCAGCGTCTGCCAAGCTATTATGTTTGTGTGCCAACACAGACTTACTGTTTTTCTATGAATTCTTTATTATGTCTGTGTGCCAACACAGACATTTTTTTTCTAGGAATTCTTTCTTTCTTTCTTTCTTACTTTCTTTCTTTCTATACAGGCAAATTCGTCCGACTTTCGTTTGAAAACTATTTTACGTAGAAACTCCAAACTTGGCATGAATATGTTTCCATACATGAAGTCTTGAGTTTTTGTGACGAGGTTCAACGGTTTTGAAAATTATGCAAATTAGGGTCACCCGAAAATTTAAATCCTGAATATCTCCAACACTATTATAGATACAGGCAACCAATCCACCCTAAATTAATAAGTTTGTAACACTGCATATTTTTTTGTAATTTACATGTAACCTCTAAAGGTCAAAGGTCCGGGTCATTTGAACCTTTGAAATTTTCATCCAGCCATAACTCGATCAATTTTTAACCGATTAAGATCATGTTGGACTCAAATTGTGTTTATTGTAACACTGTTAATTTTTGTAATTTACATGTGACCTTTAAAGAACAAATGTCAAGGTCATTTGCACCCTTGCAAGTTTCATCTAACCATAACTCCGTCAATTTTTATCCAATTTTGATCATGTTGGGCTCAAATTGTAGCTATTGTAATACTGCACATTGCTGTAATTTACATGTGCCCTCTAAAGGTAAAAGGTCCAGGTCATTTGAACCTTTAAGATTTTCTTCCAGTCATAACTTGGTCAATTTTCACTCAATTTAGATCATAATGGACTCAGCTTGTACGTATTGCAACACTGCATGTTTTTGTGATAACATGTAACCTCTAACGATCAGTGTTATTTGGAGTTTTGAAAGTTTCATCTAGCCGTAACTTGGTTAACTGTTATCTGGTTTGGTTCATGTTGAGCGTAAATTGTAGGAATTGTAACACTGTATATTTTTTTTTAAATTTACATATAACCTCTGAATGTCAAAGATCAAGGCCATTTGGACGTTGAAAATTTCATCCAGCCATCAGCTGAATGGAATGTGAAATACCACAGGACGAAAGTTGTACCAATTAATATTTACAACTTTTGAAGGCACACAGATTTGCTTTGAAGCATAGCTTCTTTTCTATTTTCTTTCTTTCTTCTTTATTTCTTTCTTTACAGGCAAAATTGTTCGACATTTCATTTGAAAATTATTATACGTAGAAACTCCAAACTTGGCACAATGTTACTTCTGTAGATGAAGTCTCCCCTTTTGATAATGTGAGGTCGTGCTTTTCAAAATTGTGCAGATGAGGGCTAATTAAGGTTTTAAATCTTCAGTGTCTTATATACTATAGTAAATGTGGTTCCTAGTGTATAGGAGTTCGATCAAAGCAAGGCAAAAGGCATCTCAAACGTCAAAGGGCATGTCAAGATCAATGGTCAATTTTAGGTCAAAATGTCATTTTAAATGTCAAGGTTAACTTCAGATAGAGGCCATCTCAAGATCAAAGGTCATTTCAAGGTCAGAGGCCACTTCCAATGTTGGCTTTCTTCTAGCCATAACTTGGTCAATTTTTATCCAATTTTGATCATGTTGGGCTCAAATTGTAGCTATTGTAACACTGCACATTGCTGTAATTTACATGCGCCTCCAAAGGTAAAAGGTCAACGTCATTTGGACCTTTGAAAGTTTCATCCAGCCATAACTCGGCCAATTTCCATCCAATTCTAATCATGTTTGACTCAAATTGTAGGTATTGCAACACAACACATTTTTGTAAGAACATGTAACCTCCAAAGTGCAAAGGTAAAGGTCATTTGGCCCTTTGAAAAATTAATCTTGCCATAACTTGGTCAATTTTCAGCTGATTTGGTTCATGTTGGGCTTAAATTGTGGGTATTGTAACACTGTACATTTTTGCATACATGTGACCTGTAAAGGTCAAAGGTCAAGTTCATTCGGACTTTGATATTTTCATCCAGCCATAAGCTTAATTGCATGAGAAGTACCAAAGGACAAAAATTGTAGCATTTAATATTTACAACTCTTTACGGCACACCCACAACTTTGCTTTGAAGCAAATCTTGTTTTCTAGTTATACTTATTCTCATAGGACTATATATATATATATTAAAACCTGAATTACTGTGTATGACTGAGCACTTTACTTTACACTAAGTCCGGTATTTCATTGGTAATCTGTACACACATTTTGTAGGTAAATGTGTTTTCAGCTCTTACCCTGAAATTTTCTTTTATTAGTGTATCATGTTGATGTATGTCAGTTATGTTCATGATGGGAATGCTCAAGTACGTTTATCCAGGTAATTATTACAATATTCGAGATAAAATTTTAAGAGTTGTCCTTTATGGGCCTATGTATCTTCAACTTTTAACAATTTTCTCTCTTTAAAAAATTGGTTCTGTATGTGTATTATGTTTACTATGATTAATGATACGTACTTCCCTGTTTTGTACATTGAAAACTCTGTCAATTTTATGACCCCAAGCAAGAAGACAATACACTATAGTCGGTCAACCCTGAGTTACGGAAAGGGATTTCGCGACTATTACGTAAATGACCATGTATTTTATACATTACCAAATGTGAGCAGTTTACCTTACTCTTAAAAGAAATTTGCTAACCGTCAATTTTCGTGTTTTTGCGGCCTGCTCACGAACCATGCCGGCATAAAAAAACTACCTGTCAACCACATTTGTGCACGCGCACTTATCATTTCTTGAACGATGTGGAATGAGCAAAGTTTTGCTTGCGGCCGCAGAAATGCCCCAAAATGTGGATGAAAAGAATATAAAGTGCATATTGTTACCACATATGCCTCAAAAGTAAGGTACATTGATAAGAAAATGTTATGCACTGGATATATCTACAAGTAACAATCTATTGTTGTAATATTCACAAAACCCGCTTCCGTAGAGCATGGAGCTACAATATTGTAGCTCCATGGGTATTCACAGCGTTTTCCCTTTTTCCAACAACCTGGCCTGCAAATATAAACATTAAATCTCTCGACGTGGGGTTTCATCTACCTAAACTAGTTTAACAACAGGTCAAGTGGCGGGTACGGGGTAATCGGTATAGGTGCAGAAGTGGCATAAGCATAAGTGGTAGATGTGACATGTTTTCCTCTGCTGCTCAGTGGCGGTGTATATTCTTACCTCTCTATACAATCAAATAAAATCTATGTATCTAAATATCTCCCATACTGGAAGAAATACTGTTAAAAATTAATCACAAAAAAATCTTGATCAATATAGTACCGAACCGCGAAACAGCATAAGTATGTCCGCCATACTGACTGAGGGAGGCGACATTATTTTAGATTGACCAGGCGCTGGGTATCTAGAAGTAGGATCATAGTCTGCTTCTTGTATTTTTTGGCCCCCTAAACGTTAAGTTATATATTTATATTTATAAATGTATATGCCTACCTTCTAGTTTCTAAATACAAAAAGTAAGAATTTGTCTGCACATGTCAGAAAATTACTTGGTGTTCATTTTTGATCATGCATGAATTTCATAGACTGAATTGGCTGAATTGCATAAGTGGGATTTATATATATATATATATATATATATATATATATATATATATATATATATATATATATATATATATATATATATATATATATATGTATATATATATACATATATATACATATATATACATATATATATATATATATACATATATATACATCATATATATGAGTTTGTTCTATCTAATTATATTTTATATTCGGAACGAGTGGGACTCGAACCTGCAACCTAATAACACAAACATTTCATTGATACTGAGGCCTAGAAAGAAGTACCCCTTTTCACTTTCAAAATTGTTTTTTTTTTACTGATGGAAAAAATACAACACAGTTATAAGTCTTCATATTTCTATTGATGTTGTTGTTGTCGTCGTCGTCATCATCATCATCATCATCATCATTGTCATAATTATCAATGTCATCATTGTTATTATTTATTATATTATTGACATTATTATTATCATTATTATGATCATCTTCATCATTACAATCACCATCATTGTTGCCCGATTTTCTATAAGTCATGTACTCATGACAATTAACTTCCTGTAGGGCTTATTGTTATTATTTTATATTTTTACTTATCATTTTCCTTTCTATTATTTTTAATGTTATTTTTACTATTATCATTATTATTATTATCATATACTCATGATGTCATTATGCATGTACTCATGGCAAGTAATTTACTTTCTATAGGCCTGTATAATTAATATTCTGATGATCACTATCGTAATTTTTTTTTTGTTTTTTCCTAATTATATTTTTATTTATATTATCATTATTAGCCTATTATTATTATTATTATTATTATTATTATTATTATTATTATTATTATTATTATTATTATTATTATTATTATTATTATTGTTGTTGTTTTTGTTGTTGCTGTTATTATTATTATTATTATTATTATTATTATTATTATTATTATTATTATTATTATTATTATTATTATTATTATTATTATTTAGGAGTCAATATCTACTCATGACAATTAACTTTCTATAGGCCAGTATAATATTTATTATAGTGACTACTATTAGTAATATTGCTATCATTTTTTTTCTTCTTTTTATATATGAATACCAAATGTATTTAAAGCAACTCTTTTTGGATAATTTGTTTGTCCTGAAAAGGGCCTTGGGGTGTATCATGAGCTGGCTTGCTCTTTTATTGACGAATGTACCACTTGATGTGCCTCTCCTGGAACCTGATGGTCTTTTCGAAGAACTTCGATAGGACACTCTTCCCCGCTTCAGTAAGGTGAAGACCATCATTGCTAAAGAAGTGGTACTGCAGCTGTCACTTGATGGTGAAAGCCCTGTTTGTATGGATCACGCTGTAGTTGCCAGTTTTTCTTATGGTCTTCTTAAGCATGATTGAAATCAGTGTTCATTTCGATGCTGCAGGGTTGTCCGTCGGGAGAGTACCAATCTCGGGGTCAGAGTAGAACTGTCGAAGCAAAGACCTTGGTCTTGGGACTCTTTTAGGGATGGCCCTTGAAATCTCTGCCGTTCTGCCCCCTGACGCTATGACCTGCTCGTAGGTTTTCTCCACCCACAGGTCATTTGTGCCAACGTGTAAAATGACGATGGGGAAATACACCTTGCAGGTACCATCTTGGACGTACAGGAGAATGGATGCTGTTGTCTTGCCTAGGTAAACTTGCATTGGGGTGTTATCTGGGCATGGAAAGTCTTAAACCTTGTTGGAGCACATGGAGTCGGAGATTCTGGTAGCGATGTAAGGCATGATGAAGCTGAGACACTGAATGAAACCACTTACAAGAGACACCCTAATATAGGAAGCTGTCTTCTCCAGCTCGCCCAAGCTGTAAATAATCCTTGATCACACAAGCTTTTGAATTCACTGAGCCCTCTTGTACAAGCTTCACACTCAAAAACCTGTTACACTTGAGACGCACACATCATTATTAGAGCCCCCCTCCCCATATCATTGTATACTGTTTCTTTTTGATTCAATTCAGAATTATGAACTACTTGTTCATCTTAAAAAATGGAAAATGGAAAATGGAAAATGTTGGCCAAAACTTTTTAACCAATTACTAAAAATCCAAGTGCACAAATTCATTTCAATGGCGAAAATCATTGGGTAATTTCTTTCTGGTGCAAAGACAAAGATAACACAATTTATGTAGTTGACAGTTTAAATTCACACAAATTTACTGAATCACTGACAATTCAACCCTGTCAAATATATGGCTATGACAAGGACATTTTATTCTACACTATACCAGAAACGAAAAAGCAGACGAATGGAACCAATTGTGGGGTATTTGCAATTGCAAATATTATTGAATTTTGTATTGGTGGCTGGCTTAACTTAGGGACAAAACATGGAAGCATGATAAAAATAGAATGAGACCCCACCTGGTGAAATGTTTATCACAACAAAAACTGGAAGCCTTTCCCAAAATACCTGTTGGTAAGAAACAGGAAAAAACCAGAACAAGGCCAGATACAGTTGATTTAATACCACTGAATTGTGCCAAAGTAACATGTTTTCTACCCAACCTATATGAAATCATGGTAGTGTGCGGAAATGGTGATTGTCCTAGATGGTATCATTATTCATGTGTAGGATTCGAAAGATCTCCAAGCAAGTCTCTGGCATGGTACTGTGAGCATTGCACTTGAAGCAATTTCAAAGCATAGATTTCAAGACCATTGAATAAAATAAATAAACTATGTTTATTGAAAATGTAAAATAACATGGCAGTGCTCCGCAGTTGAGAAGAGTTTTGTGAATTTGGTATCCTTGACGTGAAGCATGAATTTGGTTAGATATATAAGATATGTGACAAGTCAATTGTATAAACTAAATAAACTATGTTTTGTTGAATGTGTAAAATAAAATGACAAGACTCTGCAGTTGAGATGATTTTTGTGAATTTTGGCATCCATGTAAGTGAACCAGATACTGAAATAGTGTATCGCACTTGCAAGGTGCTGTCTTCACCCTGATCATTTGACCTGTAGGTCTTATATTCTAATGGTAAAAATAATGAAAATTAATTTCTTTCCTTCTAAAAATAAGTTTTGACATGAATTTGGATACATATTAGAGTATGTGAATGTATTGTATGTTGCTATTGGGTGATTATCATATTGACAAGTCAACTGAATAAACTAAATAAACTATTTTTTGTTGTAACGTTAAGTTATAAAGACAACACTCTGCAGTTCAGATGAATCTTGTGAATTTGGCATCCATGTAAGTGAACCAGATATTGAAATAGTGTACCGCACTTACTTGGTACAGTCTTCACCTTGATCATTTGATCTGTAGGTCTTGTATTACTATTATAGCAATAATGAAAATTAATTTCTCCCTTTCTGAAAATGAATTTTGGCGTGAATTTGGTTAGATAGTTAAGATATGTGACAAATCAATTGTATAAACTAAATAAACTATGTTTTGTTGAATGTGTAAAATAAAATGACAAGACTCTGCAGTTGAGATGATTTTTGTTAATTTGGCATCCATGTAAGTGAACCAGATACTGAAATAGTGTGTCGCACTTGCATGGTGCTGTCTTCACCTTGATCATTTGATCTATAGGTCTTATTAGTCATATGATAAAATTTAGTTCTTGTTTGCTTCTTTTCCTTTTTTTATCTTTTTTTCCACTCTTTTGCTTTTGTTTGTATTTTGCCATTGATTTGAATTCGTTAAATATTTGATCATCATACAGGCAAATGCATTTCAATTTAACATATCAAAATTCATAAAGTAAAATATTTTTTGTTATTTAAACTAGTGAAACAAGCGATAAGCCCCTTACATTTTTGTACTCAAAATCCAATATTGTTGGGAAATAAAGAAAGGCAAACAAAGAAAAATTCTTTTCTTTTATTAATTTAATTTATTTACATTCTAATTTTTGGGGTGTGCGGTATGATTCCCCCTCCCCGTGGGGCACATTGGGCAGGCATTACAGCATGTAAATGGCATTGTGGTGCCTTGCTAAGAGAATCATGAATCATAAATCATAAAGATTTTGTTTTTAATTGCTGGAAATTAGATTTATATAAACTCAGATGAATACTTAGCTTATTTTGCATTTTCAATGGAATGTTGGTTTGTTGTGATAATGAAGAAGAAAAATTTTTTTTAAATGATGTAACAAATTATGTGGGAAAATATAAAAATAAAATAGGGGGAATTATTAAATATGTATATTAAATTTTAAAATAAACATGGTAAACTCATTAATTATTTTTCTCAAATGATACAAATAATATAGTAAGGCATACCAACATCATACAATGAAATTAATAGCAATTTATGATGACACTGAATACCTTTATTCTGAATGCCAATAATGCTTATGCTGCTTTTACTGACGCCAGTTCATATTATTGTAATTAAATTTTCGAACTACCTTGTGGAATCCTGGATAAAAACTATTAACTGTGTATTTGTGTAAAACATTTCAACTGATAAAAATGAATTATTGTTATTGCCAACAGAATAAAGTCCCATAATCATATTTCCAAATGCCTGATATGAAATAATGATAGCTCCCACTAGAAAGAGGAATCCAATTCGGCGGGCGTCGGTGTCTACAGCGTGAGTGAATGGGTCTATTTTTGCCCATTGTACTTCATATAACGGGTAGAGGGATAAATACACAACTTAATTGGAATGCAAAAATATCGTATGTATCAACAGAAGTACAGGTTTTGTTTAAACGCTGTAGTAACATGCCGAAAATCGCAAATTTCTTCTGCCACTTCTGCTTATGCCACTTCTGCTTATGCCACTTCTGCTTCTGCACTTATGCCGATTACCCCGTACCCAAGCATCTATCTAAACAAGTTTAACAAGAGGCCAAGTGGCGTCGCTTCGTAAGAACGCTGCAACCATGATCAACGCCATTTATTATTTGCGACTAAACTATAGTAAAAAATGCCACTAATTGAGGCCGAAGGTGTACACGATATGGCATTAAGTTTGCAATGTACTGCACATGGAATATATTGATTAGCAACAGTTACACCTGGGAAGTAAGTATTTCTTGCAAGTACATGAATGTAGCAAAGTCTTGCATCGCTGAAAGTTGTGGTACGCTGTCAAATGGCAAATTAACCTGCAAAAAAAGTAAACAGCCCACATTACAGTTTGTACTTTTTTAAATATCTGATAAATCCAAACATGTTATATATCAAATTGGTCCTTATAATGTTTTCAATCATCTGAGAACAAGAACACCGAGTCATCATTGTGAACATTTCGTATAGACCTGCTCCACTTTGAAATCGACCTGTGCAATTATTGTACTCCGTACAGCTATGACAAAATAATTCTTCCGTGTGATGTTGGTCTACATTTTACTACTTGGGCATGCCAGGAAACCAATAACAGACACACAAGGCAGATCGGAAGCTGCAGCCCTTGCCTTCATTAAAAAAATAAGACGTTTTTAGAATCCACTACCCCTTTACCTTAATATAAATAATGTCCTGTAGTATAAATATAAAAGTATAGTGTACACTGGGAATGTGTCCGTATACCTCTGCTGTCGATGTTTCTTCGTACATATAGTGATATTATTCCATAAGGTATGTAATTATGTCCCAATTTGTAGGGTGGTAGTACACCCAGGGCCATGTTAGGATAGTAGTATTTCTGGTTCTCGCTAGATGGCACTCCCGCAATGCATCTTCAAGTGTTCAGGTGGGCCATAAATGTCATGAATCACCAACAGTCGGCGCCAGCTCAGGAGGTAAGAAAGGAGGACCAGTTACCAGAAAGCATTCATTGTGTGGGTTCGAGTCCCACACTTGTAGGGTAGCAGAAGAGGGAGCCTGAAGGGGGGTGTGCCCCCCCCCACCAAAGAAAAGTGCTGTTTTTGCCAGTCTTCTGACCAACTAAATGGGGTGGTGGATTCTAAAGAAGCTCCAAGAAATATATCATTAAACAGTAAGGGACCAGCTCACATAGTTGGTAATCTTGTTCTGCGACTTTTTGGAATCTGCGCCGTTTCTGAAGCGGCACAGCACATTATCCGAATTCAGAAACTGCGCCGCCAAATTGGAATCATGTGAGATGCAACCCCTGCCATCATTCTACTTCTGTATTGGAATTCCTTTCTGGTACTGGGTCATATTGGAATTCATATTCAGTCCTGGACAGTACCATATATAAATTTGATAAACTTCTAATTTTATTCACAGACAGGGAATTTTTAGCTCAGCTGACTTGTCTTTAGCTGAGCATATCTTATGGTCCGTCGTCAACAATGGACTTCTTCTCCAAAACTGTCAGCCAGATTCACTTCAAATGTGGTGGCAATGTACCTTGGATGGGTCTCTACCAATTTTGGTCAATTCGGGTATTTGTCGGTAAATGCACTTTTCCTATTGATAACTTTGCAAGTCAATGGGTGTTCTAATGCTATTTCATATTTTCGACTTCTCCGAAAGAAAAAGTCAGTCAGATTTACTCCAAACTTGGTGACGATGTACCTTGGGTACGTCTTTAGTAGATTTATTCAAATGGTCACTCTCCATTGATTTTTGGACTGTTGGTTACATATGTAAGTCAATGGGCAGTCTAATGCTAATTCACAGTTTTGACTTATCCTCTGAAACCATCAGTCAGATTGACTTTAAACTTGATTGCAATGTACCTTGGGTGGGTTTCGGGCAGATTTGTTCAAATGGAAATGCTTATTTTTTTTTTTTTTTATGAATTTCTTTGTTGTTTTGGGGGGCAAGTCTTAAAAAATCGCAAGGGTGTATGTACATTCAACTGAGGATAGGACTGTTGCAGTCCTCTTGTTTAAAAAATTAGGTATGGTCTTGGACCATATTGCAATGCCAATACAGTCCTGATTATTAAACAGCACCAGGGCCCAGGTAGGTGCGGCCTGCAGGTGGTCCAGGTTATATATCATCTCTGACCCATTGATTTGAAAAGACAAGTTAACTAAATAGTGTTTAGAGAACGATTTACCTTTAGTACGCACAGTCTTTTTTTTTCTAATTCTGCATGGTTTTGCGACTTCACAGGTGTCATAATACAATGTAACTGCACAGAAATTTTGATGAAGCTGTGATAAATCTTTCAGATATTATGGTTATAAGATTGTCCACTTGCGTGAGGGCTCAGACACCCTTCAAATGAATACTTCAAAACTTTCATTATTAAAGAAAAAAAGAAAAGAGAAAGCTGGTTTTCAAAAGGAATGTGGGCCATTCAATTGTGCATCTCCGATTAAAAAAAATGGTGAAGCTGCAATGCATCCTTGTTGAGATATCATGATGATGCCGTACCCTTGTGCACAACTCAGACGGCTTTCAAATAAATACTTTAGAATTCCATAGAAAATATATAAATATGAACAGGAAGCTGATTTTTAATAGAAACCTGGTCCATCATTAAATGCATCTTTGACAAAAATGTGGTAAAGCTGCGGTCAGTATCTTTTTTAGATATCGGGGTGATGTTGCATGGGTTGACGCCACTCAGACGGCTTTCAAATAAATACATTAAAAGTTTCAAAAGAATCCGAGGAAGCTGGTTTTAAATAGGAACATGGTCCATTCGGTGACGAATGCAGCATTTGGGCGGCAGACACTGGTGAACAGCGGTCGATGGTGGACCCGCCGAAATCCAATTGAGACTTCTGGGGCTCAGCGGTAGACAGCGACGGTCAGCGGCAGAGTGCCTTTCGCCGCTGTATGCCGCTGGCTGCCGCACTGTACTAACAACTGCATTATATAAAATGTAAAATATGAATCCAGGTAATAGAAAGAAAAGGAACCTGCTCATTTATGGTACACAATACTTCATTTTAGCTCCATTTACTTATATTGGTCAGTTCATTCACTTACATACATGTACAGATCAGTTACCTTTACTTTCATTCGCCCATGCCTGTCAGTTAAATTGCATTCAAACAAATTTTCCATTTAAACAGAATTTAGAGGCAGACAATTATGTTTTCACATATGTATTTACTGAGTTAAAGCTATATAGCTTTTATCATATACATATATTTCACATCATAACAGAGCTCTGTGCACATGCATTCACTGAAAAAAAGTAAAGTGTACATAATCTGTCACCATCAGAAGAACAGACACTGGCTACATCATGTACAAGGAAAGGTATATACATATTTGATTTATTTACCTTTGCTTTGTACTTCAAAGGTAAAACAATAAAACAAAATTTGTCAAAGGGAACTTTCTGATTCTGTCCATTAAGGACCAATTTCTTTGACTCTTTTTTAATGAATGTCACTGTATGTATCACAAAAACAACTTTGAAATTAATCTAACTGAGTGACAAATTTCAATTCCCTTTTGTCATCAACTGGACAGTTTTAAGCCTATCTACATTCAAATGAAGTGCACTGTATTATGACCCCTATGTGCAATGAAAGACTGACACAAAACTAGAAGTTCAAAAGGAAATTTTTGAAAGTAGGAATTTTTTAAATTTCATTTCATCACTTAAAGTTCAATCAAATACCAAAGTTTATATTATATTATATTATATTATATTATATTATATTATATTAATCAAAAAATAGTTTCATCAGCTCTTAATAAGAGCTCAGCAGATCATAGGTTATGATATATTAAATATGTCTGGACACATTTTCATCGGATCTGGCAGAGAGATTATATATATATATATCTATATATATATATATATATATATATATATATATATATATATATGTATATATATATATATATATATATATATATATATAGTTCTATATATATGTATATACACATAGTAGGTTTTTATTGACACAATACAATATAATTGACATTGGTTATAATAAACCTGGGGAAAGCCAACGTGTCCATTATAATTCAGATAATAATATAGCAATTTTACTTAGGACGCATGCAATCTTTTTTCAACTAATCTCCTTGGCAACTGATACGTTCCCAAGCATATAACAGAGCAATTGATGTTGCTTAAAAAATAATAAAAAATTGTGACATTAATACGCTCATATAGAAAATAAAATGTTCGGGTCTTGTGGTTTCATGTCCTCTATTTCCTGTCTGCTCAAGTCTGATTTTGAATTAATCAGCACTGAGAGATTCAGCTGTCGACAATACCTCATAGAAGTAAGAACGTAATGTCATAGCATTTTCAGAATCATTCAAACTTTGTACAGAGGTAAAGACAGATCAGTGTTTCGCTCTCTGATGGTAGATAATAGAGAGCAATAAAGAACAATATGCTTCTCATCCTTAATTTCGCCACACGGACAGAGTCTCTCTTCCTATGGGATTCTAGACTACCTCCCTGTTTCGATTTTTAGTCTATGTGAACCCACTCTTAGCTTCGTAAAGGCTTTCCGCTTGTATTCTGGAATCGCATTTGCTTGTAGATTTTGTGTACTGACAAGTCTGGGTTAAGTGTGACATACATTTGTCTTCGGGAGGAAGTAGAATTTTGCATTGATAGCTCTCTGGTGACCTTTTCTGATGCAACGGTATGCTCCCCAGCCGCTTCTAACCTTGACAAGTAGAGTTCCATTGGGCTTTTACATTGTTAAGCAAGTCTCATAGCTTTAGCTAATGCACTGTTCTCGAAGTTGTCAAGCGATTTTACTTTTTTTAAGAAAAACAGGATGCCTTGATTTAACAAGGGATTTCAAACTGGGTTCTCCTATTTCAACATAAATAATATCGTTGCAGGTCTGGGGCCTA
This sequence comes from Hermodice carunculata, assembly GCA_964020975.1. NCBI lineage: Eukaryota > Metazoa > Annelida > Polychaeta > Eunicida > Amphinomidae > Hermodice > Hermodice carunculata. The sequence continues at coordinate 32,404,435 of OZ026625.1, read as the reverse complement.
ACGCCAGCTAGAGTCTTCACTGTTGACAAATAGGGTCTTTCTGCACATTGTAGGTTTTCTGTTAGCCATGACTCGCATCCATATAATATAGTGCTTGTGAGAGCACTATTCCACACAAGGCGTTTCACTTGATAAGGAGCAACTTCCTTTTTGTAGCAAAAGGAAACACATTTTTGGACATGTTTTTCTTTTCCGTGAATATGAGCTTCCACTTGGTGTTGAATGGGAGAATTTGATATAGGTGTTCCAAGATGTATATGGGACGTTACCCTTTTTATTAGAATATTGTCAATAATGAAAGGTTCATCATCTTCTGTATTGACACCCAAGTACTCTGATTTTATAGCATACACCTCTTGATCAGTGTCTCGTGCAGAGCCTATAATCAGTGTCAGTTTTTCAATCATTGCAGCCCTTGTGGTAGCAATCACTACAGTGTCATCCATCAACAAAAGTACAGCAAGATTTTCCAAGAAACCGCCCATACCATACTGATTCACATCCTTGATATTTTGCTTATGTAAAATGTGAACAGGGAACAGCTAGATGGGCTCGCCTGCCGTACCCCTGCATTAGAATCAGATTCTTCTGCCCCTAATAACACCTTTTGTTTGAATCAGTGTTTGGCCGATAGCTGCGAGAAATTTTTTACCACAACCACTTTCTGCTAACATATGCAGCAATTTAATGCGGTTAACCTTGTCATATATATGTAGTCGAGGAACACAATATACAAACTCTTTCTTGTTTTTCTTGCTACATCAATGAGCAATCTTATAGTTAAAATTTGCTCAGCGCAGCCCCGGCCCTTTTGGCAGCCCGCCTGTTCCATGTCAGGTTTAAACTATTGGATAAAGCGATCACTTAAGACTGTGTCATAAACCTTGGCTAGGGCAACCAGGATGCTTATACCTCTATAATTCCCCACGTCCATTCTAGCACCTTTTTTGAAAATTGTGAAAGCTGGAGCTAAGTGCCAGGTGAGTGGGTACTGTTCTTTATCATCAAAAATTCTGTTGAACAAATATGTAATTAGTATAATCCATTCATCAGGTAGAGATTTCAGAATTCCTGGTGGAATACCGTCTATGCCAGCAGCTTTATTTCATTTTAACTTCTTTATAGCTAGCTCTACTTCTTCAAAGCGGATTGGATCATCTAATACTGGCATGTATACATCGATTTCCGGAATGATTATTTCTGTTTGTTGCTCATTTTGCGTGGTATTTAACAATGATTCAAAGTGGGTCTTAAATTCGACATCTGTTGGCTTGTTCTGACCACACTTTGGAGGGTCAAACTCCCCATTCCAACCAACGGCCTGCCAAATTTTCTTTGAGTCCTTTTCTTGTAATAGGAATTTCCATCTTTCTGTTGCATTTTCCGGGGATCCTTGATTTGTGTTATTGTTCCTAGTTGGATTTTTAGCTTAGACACATGTTTCATATATAGTCTTTGTTATCTTTGAATAAAGTGCATCTGGTTGTGCTAAATCTAAATCCCACAAACTATCCATTCTAGGAAGAAGTGCACTGAAAATTTCCTGGTTAATTGACTGAAATTTGATACATTTGACCTTTCTCATATATATATATATATATATATATATATATATATATATATATATATATATTATATATATATATATATATATATATATATGCTTTCACCGCCAAAAAATTACTAGTGATTATAAAGTGCATCTGTGATAAAAATTTGGTAAAGCTACAGTGAATACTTTTTTTAGATATCAGGGTACTGTTGTCACGGTTGATGCCACTCAGATGGTCTTCAAATAAATACATTAAAAGTTTCATAAAAAGTTGATGAAATAATCAGAGGAAGTTGGTTTTAAATAGGAACCTGGTCCATTATAAAGTGCATCTTTGATAAAAATTTGATAAAGCTACAGTGATTATTTTTTGAGACATCACTTCAATGTCAACTGGGCTGATGCCACGCAGACAGGCTTCAAATAAATACATTGATGCTTTCATAAAAAAGTTTCAAGACAAGCATAGTAACCTGATACATTACAAGGTGCATCTCTGATAAAAATTTGGTAAACCTACGGTGATTATTTTTTTGCAATATTGCAGTAACGCAGACAAGACAGACAAACGGGTGACGCAGGGGATGACAGTACCCTCTGGTGCCCACTTTATGTGCCCAGGGTAAAAATGGCAATTGACACTTCTTTTTATTGTACAAACTTGAGCTTCCAGGACACTGTTACTTTGAAGTTTGAGTAGTTCTGAACAAAAAAAAAATTATGGAAAACTACTACTAATCGTTTGATTTTCGGCGCCGAATACGATTCTTATATGGCCATGACATATTGGAATTCAATAGTGGTGCATTGCAGTATGGGAATATTCTCATTTGGCCTAGAATCCGATGCAGCACACAACAATCTTGGCAATATTTGGTAATCACACCATACAGTTCCTATACATATTGCAACTGCCTGATATTTGCCTTCAAAATCGCTGTGCTTTGATTTAAGCAAAGAAAATAGTCTATGTGACCATTTCCATTCAGATCTGTTACGTCAGACTGAAGTACTTTTCCATTTTCTATTCTTGCAAGTAGACCACATACTCTATTTTGGAGTACATTGCACAACAGCTACAGTAAAAGGCGTTTTAAAGCACCATTTGTGTTCCATGATATGTGGAAGAGAGTGCATGTTTTGATCAAGTTTCAGAAAAGTATCAAACATAAACAAATTCTGGTATTCTGTAAATTATTGGCAAATCTGGGGCCTTCCTAATAGACATGATGCCTTTTCACCCCCCACCCACCCCCCAAAAAAATAAAATAAACAAAACAAAACAAAAAAAACAAACAAACAAACAAACAAAAAAACCAGCACCCTCTGCCTGGCCTGCTAATTAAAGTCTCAATACTACCTGCTGAGTCTTGTAGGAGTGTCACTGGGTCAGTTTCACTGCTACTTAATCTATTTTGGTGTGGATGCCTGCTGGAAATCGTGTATGCTGGAGCATATAGTACCAGAAATGCAAAACTTGACCTATTTTGGTGATAAAGGGTACTTGACCTTTATAATCAGGGTTTATGTATTGATAAAGGAAAAAGTACATTTGTGCCCCCATCTAGTGGCAAAGGACCAAATAATGGAATTACTGTTAAAAAGTTATTTGCTATGATGAAATCATTATAGAATTACCACAAATAGGTAACATTACCAGCATTGTGGGCTGGTCCCTGTCTTCCAAAGGGGCTGGAATGCATCCAACTGTTGGACTTGCGCTCTGTGCAGTGCACCATTGTGCATGCATTCTCACTATGGCACACTCTTTGGGAATTCTGAGATGACGCTAGTTTAATCACGTGCAGCACACTACAATTCTGTTCTTCAGTTGTAGTCCTCAGAGCTAGTAAGTGTAGTATTACTGACTAAGAAGCTCAAGGAGGAGAAATATCTCTTATCCAAACTAATTGAGGAAATTGAAAAAGTTGCAAACTGTAGAGGATAAACTGGTGAATCAGATAAATGCATGCACAAAAGAAATACCTGATAAAATAAGTAAGACATGGGCAGAGAAAGGTCAACATGGTCACCGTTCAATAACAAACAAGTGTGAGTCTACTAGATATATAGAAGGACAATGGAAAAAAGGTTGTGAATGAGACAGTTCTGGAACAACAGAATGAGAATACCTCAAGAGAAGAAAGAAGAAAAATTGATAATCCACAGAGTTGAAGAGAGCAAGAGTGTAGATATTGAGCTGCATAAGAAGGGTAAAAAAACTTTCTTCAAAGCACTTATTCTAAAGCTCTTACACTCAAAAAGATCGAGACGAAAAGTAGATTAGGAAAGAAGAAGAAGAGGGGTATCTCAACACTCCAAGCTGTAAGAATATCACTAAGAAGTAAAGATTGTAAAATAAAGATCATGTATGATCTGACTAAACTAACGCATGGAGAATCTCAGTTCAAGAACAATACAATTGTAAATGACCTTTCACAAGAAGAAAGAGAGAAAACAGAAGCTAAACAGGAAAAAGGAGTCTGATGGGGGTGCTGGGTATTCCGGGTCAGGGACCCTCCTTGGCCACTTAGATAGTGAGAATGAAGAAGTAACCCAGAACAATAGTAAGGAACAATCTGATCAAAATGAACACTTATATTCATGTATATCATGAATAGCAATGCTGAATCACTGGGAAATGGAGTAGAAGAGCTGAGACAAATTTGCATGTAAGCAGCAACCACATTATGTTATCACAATAACTGTTCAGTTAAACCTAAAAATGCCAGATTTGAAATTCAATCAGGTGAAATGTCTCTAGCTGGAAGCACGATGTTTGAAAAGTTAAACAAGGAAGGAAGAGGAGTATGCCTGTACACATATATATTAAAGACCTTTTACCATGCTTAAGTCCAGCAGAAAACTCAAATATTAGCTACCACAACTTCAAAGAAATAATACTGGCAGAAATAAAAATTGAGAAGAAAACAAAAGTTATTGGATGTCAATATTGAAACCCCAACCACTCAACTTCAAAAAATACCCAATTGCTGAAAAAACAGTGAGGTCTTTGGGACAACAAACAAATTTGAATATCATGATAGTTGGAGATTTCAATTTTCCAGAAATTGGCAGGAGGACCAGAAGTTGTAAACAAAAAGAGGAACATGTTGCATGCATGTTCTCAGAAAGTGTGAATGATGTATTTCTGTATCAACATGTGATAGAGCCAACTCAACATAGGGTAGGTCAAAGAACAAACATATTTGACTATTTTTTACAGACAAGGAAGAGTATGTAAATGGCATTCGAGTACTCAGGTCCATTGGAAAAAAGTGATCATTGGGTTAACATTTGATATATTAGGTTCTGCACAGGTAAAAAGAAATAGGACTAGGATGAGGTATTAGAAAAGGTGATCAAGATACCATGAGAAATGAGTTGAACATAAACTGGACAGAACTTTTTCAAACAAAAAATGTCGAGGAGAGTTGGGAAATGCTGAAAAAAATGCACAAATTATGTGATATGCTTAGAAATAAAAGTGGGAATATATCTAAACCAATGCTTTACAAACTTAGTGAAGAAAACATATGCTGCATGGAGAAGATTTATTGAATCTGACTAAAAAAAACAGTGAAGATTATAAAGCCTTCACACTTACCAGAAACCAATCTAGGTGGACTATCATAAAAGCTAAATGTGAATTTGAGAAAAGGTAGCAAAAGAAGTTAGAAATAACCCAAAAGCGATATGTGAAATTGAAGATGGACACAAAGGTGAGCATGCCAGACCTGGAGAAAGATGATGGGAGTGGGAATATAGCCACGTCGGATAAAGAAAAAGCAACAATTTTTAATTCCTTCTTTAAAACAGTTTTTACCCTGGAAAATACACAGCAAATACCAGACTTGAAACAAAAAGCATGTTTATCTGCTTAAACTAGACATAAATGTGGACACGTTAATGAACAAACTATATATATATATATATATATATATATATATATATATATATATATATATATATATATATATATATATATATATATATATATATATACAGATGGATCAATGAGGGTTTTTTTTATAAAGGGACACAGAGGGTCAGTGTTACCTGGAACTTTTCATCTTGTTGTGTGACCCGAGAAGGGCCTCGGGTTAGTGTGCTGGTTCCTCTGCTATTTGTTATCTTCATCAATGGTCTACCTGAGGTGGCAAACTGTGTTGTTAATATTTATGCTGACACAATAGTATAGGGACAAATAAACTCTGAGGAAGACGGTGATAGAGTTCAAAGCAATATAAATGAAATATGCCACTATGGTCACTCGCCTGGCACATACTTTATCACATACTAAGTGTTTGTACTACGTATTGGAAAAAAACCCTGAGGACAAATACATCATGGGTAAAGAGTTTACATCTAGATCTATTATTTGATTAACACTGTAAAGCAATTACTTCTGCCGCCAATAGGTTAGTGGGATAAATGAGAAGAGCTTTCGATAGCAAGAATTTGTGTAAATAATTTTACAAAGGTATTATTAGACCCAAAATTGAATATGCTGCATCAGTTCAGGGTCCAATCAGGGACAGAGAAATAGACTTACTGGAAGGTGTGCAAGGGAGAGCCACTGTTAAAGTTCATAATAGGATTGCATGATCTAAGCTACAAAGAGAGATTAAGGTACTAGGATTACCTACACTAAAATTAAGACATTTACTTGGTGATATTATCCAAGTTTTCATGGACAGTTCAGAACCGTATGCCACTTGCTGGGAATATACGCTATCTGCTGTAGGACAATCAATGCCCCAAAGACATTAATATCAATTAGAAAAAATACGAAATAGTAATAAAATAAGAATGAGCTTGTGGTGAACGAGTGGAACACGCTTGCAAGTAATGTGGAAGCAACCTCTGCTAAACACATTTAAAAATACACTAGACATACAATGAATAAATCATCCTTAGTTGTTTAACAACAAGGCTTCCATGAACATTTTGCCATAAGGACTGTGTAAGTACCCACAAACAAGCAAAAATTGATTCATCTGATGTTTGTTTCTACAATGTACATGTTAACATGTGAATGCTAGCAGAAATTTATACATGTAGTTTTATGGGTATGAAGTAAAGAGTAAGATAGTCTGTAATGCTAAAGTGTGCTGTACTGTTATAAGGTTGGAGGTACCCACAGCTATTTCAAGAGCTGCATCACTCATCTTTACTGGGGATTTAAACAGTTGTGTTGACAGGGAGAACTGAAATGTTCACCAAACTGTAGATTCTCCCTGAGTGTAAGAAAACACATACATGTAAAGGTTGCTGAGTCCCACACTTCACCAATTTCTTTGTTGCAGAGGTCGGAGTAGCAGCATCCTCACAAATTTGTGGGGCCATGCTAGTGTGCACGCTTCATTGTTCTCTAAAGATTTGTAAATATCAGAAGTGCATCTAGAGGTACCTATGCTTAAGTCGAAAAATACCTGGTTCGTCAAGCTGACGCTGAAAATGCAGCCGCTGAAACTTGATAAATACACTACATATGAACGAAGAAGTGGATAAGACAGTGTGTCAAAACTGAAAAACTAATTCCACCTTTAATTGCTTCCCATCCTGGACAGCGGCAGAGGGTGAGCATTATGAAGGTGACGTGGATGACAAATTTTCATTTTTAATTTATGATGCAGATACAAAGTCACGAAAAATTATTTTAAAATGCTTTGACTGGCCTCTAAATGTGGAACAGACAATTGACTAAAAACACAGCAACTTAGAAGTTTTTTTTTTTCATCTGCCCACTAACTGCATTGCACACTCAGGAAATATAATTTCCTCTCCCAGAGCTAACCAGCTGGTAACACAATTTTATTAAGAGGTAACAGGCTATTACCGTGATTACACATGCACCTAGCACCCTTGTTATAGATGGCCACAGGTCACCCAGGTGAATATATAAATACTGTCACAGTCTTGACAATTTTACATCTGCTGATTATTGCAACTACCAGTACCAGTATTAGAACACGTCAATTCTGCTGCCATCATACACTTCAGTATGTAATAGTTTACATCACAATACACTACACAACATGATATTAGTTACGTACGTAGCATCCCACTGGGCGAGTGAAATGGCTGAGAAAGGGCCATCCTCGTCGCTTTTCACCTAGAAACGCTGAGGATATTTGTAAAAAATCCTTTTCTCGGTATCTCATGGCAATTTTGCCGAGCAACACCTTTATAATCAAGTTTGTCTGTTTTCTTTCTGCCTTTGTCAGCATTGTTGCCAATATTCACCAAGATCTGCTGCAATGCTACTTTCTCCTCAACATTTCTTTGGCAAAAATAGCAAGAAATACCTAGGTATCTTTCTCCCTTATAGTGGTATTTCTCGGAAAAAGTGCCGCGAAACGCTGAGTTTACATTTCACCCTTCTCCTTACCTCGCCATTTCTAGGGTAATACAAAGCAAGACAGACACCATTATCCATTGTGGAACATAAATGATTGTACTTTATTATTCATGAGAATCACTGATACCTGCTTGTAAGTAACATTTCAACCAAGTCAAGGAATATGAAAAATGCCAACCCTTCATTCAGATCCATGCAGGAACATTTCATACTCCCCAGTATTAATATATAAATGAGGCATAACCCTAAATAGTATATTGTTATCGTCATTTAAAGAGTTCTTGCTAAAGTATAAGAATAGTAGTACGTTTCAAAAAAGACCATCCAAACTACCAGCAAAATGTAGGTTTATGCTGCAGGTGGTCTTAACTTAAGGCGTATTTGACAAAAATACCACAAAGTGGCATGAAACTGTGAACAAGACCATCTCTCGTCCTACTTGTACAGGCAGGTCTTACAATCAGGGTTCACTGTGGATGCACATGTGTTGTAAAACTGTCAGGGTTAAACAGGCTATATTATTTAGAAACATATTACCAAGAGTCAGTGACATCTACAAGTACATGGCATTTACAGCTAATTACACCGAATATATCTTCATGTGCATGTAGATGAGAGGTACATGCAGTTTTGTGAACAGTTTCATGTGATAACAGTGATTCTCATAAATAGTAAAGTACAATAATATATTTATGTTCTACCATGAATAAATGGTGTCTGTCTTGTTTTACATTTACCTAAAAATGCCTTTAGCAACCAATACTTCTCAGGAATATATTCTTCCTAGAATGTTGGCAAACACCAAGGTATTCAAGTCTACTATCCATACCTTGGCATTTCTCAGCACAAATACCAAGAAACACCGACATGCTTTTCACTTTAGACAAATACCTCGGCTTTTCTCGGCGAAAATTCAGAGAAATACCGAGGTAAGGAGTAGGGTGAAAGATACAGGTACCACGGCATTTCGAAAAACGTCGAGTTAAGTAAAAGGGATAAAGGTACCTCAGCATTTGTCGCCATTTTTGCCAAGAAACGCCGAGAGTAGCATTGCAGCAGACCTCGGCATTGCTCAGCAAAAATGCCGAAAATGCTATGAGAAAATGGACAATCTTGATTCTTGCTAAAATTGCCAAGAGATGCCCAGTTCGAAGGATTTTTTGTAAATATCCTCGGCATTTCTCGGCAAAAAGCACAGAGGATAGCTCCTTCTTGGCGTTTTGGCTCTCCTAGTGACCCTGTATATGAAGCATATGCATGCCCCACCAATCATCAGACCAGTCTCTGATGAGCTGTGTAAACAGCGAAACTGTCACACCTTCAGCCTACAGCAAATAAGTGAGCCACCATAGACATTGTTTTGTCGTACTACATTAACTTACAAATTATGTTGATGCATTGTATTTATTGATTTCAAGTCTTTTTGGCATAATGCATTTAACTACATCCAGTAAATCAATCAGGGGTTATCTATGAACTGCAATAAGAAGAATTGGCAACTGTTGATAAGAACAGATACACGGTGTGCGAAATAAGCCTGGCAGGTTTCCTATTTCACTGCACTCGTCAGAGGCTGACGAGGTTGAGCATAACTATTATCTTTTGCCCAGAAGCACCGTGTTGAAAAAAAATATTATTAATGAACTGGATGTCAAAAGCACATGCATGTCAGTTACCATAAATGTTAGCAACCTAAAGTGCAACATGTACATCCTCTGTCAGACTGCAAATACAATGCCAGGAACATACGTGTGCTTTTAGAAACATAAATGATGCTTAAATCATTTTTTTCTGATATATATTTTATCACAGCGTAAAAATCCTTCTGTAAAACAAATGAATATTTGGGAAGTTTTAAGACAATGGAATCTCTCTCCTCAAATGCATCAAACTCGTTCATTGCACGGTAATAATAGCATCGCTGACACAATCAATTAAATTCAGATTTTGATAGAAACATGACGGAGACTTGATATTAGAAAGGAAAATGTACTCACAAGATATTGGCGTGGAAAGGTAGTCGTCACCAATCTCAGCTTTCAAAGCATCCAAGACAAGGTCAAATATTATAATTCAAACTGGATTCAACTTCCATTTATACAAGATAAAACCACTTCTCTGAAATGACTGCAATACTTGGGAAGTGTATGAAGACCTTTCATTGCACGGCAATAAGAGGCTGGCTGACACTGGAAATTAAATTCAGCTCTCGATAGCAACATCGTCGTCGAGATACCAGGAAAGAAAAAGATGCAAAGTATTGGCGCGGAAGGGTACCCAGCACCAACCACCCTCCCAGCACATCCAAGAAGGAAGACTTATGAATCTTAATTGGACTTTCATTTACATTGTCGTCCAACGGACTTTTTGGACTGCTTGACAAGGATGCCAAGACCGTGTTTGGGGCACTGCGTACAGCCCGGTGGTGGCGCGCACAAATTTGAGTCGATCTTGGCTAACCATGATTGTTGAATTTGCAGCAATTCCAGTATATTTCTTCTGACATTCAAAGCGGTGTTTAACATCTCTGAACAATTTTTAAGAACGTTTGGATCGTGGTGGTCATACATTTCAGCACATTTTTCAAGAATTCTGGGATCGTGCTGGTGAGTTATTTGAACTGGCGGAGCTGACAATTATTCTTCGTTGGTGCTGGAAGATTCACTCTCACTGAGATCCAACTCTAACAATTTCACGCGTTTGTTTTTCTGCTTCTGCTATTTTCACAAAATTGAGCGGGATATCAGGCAAATATTTAGCTTGATCTTTTTGTTTCTCATTGGAAGTGGATGTTCCAGTCTTCATCTTCTTAGTCTGGTGATGAGATTTAGCTGTCTCAGCAAAGCTAACTTTGAGCTGTCTCAGCAAAGCTAAGTTTGTTACTACTGACTATTTTTCACTAACACCAAATGTTTGCACCTTGTGATACAGAAGTTTACCTGTGGAGTTAAATTTGGACACAGCAAGCACACGCTTACGCGCTTCGTTCGCACCTATAATTAGGTCGGGGAAATTTTCGAAGACCAACTTAATACCTATGTGCAAAATTTTAGTTCCAACATAGTCATCAGCCGATGGAGGTTCATGTCATCAAACAGATTATCACGTTCTAATTTCCTGGATTCGTTGTTGTTGCTTTTTAATAGCTTTAGATTTTCTCGACAAAGAACTCGTTCAAATTCTGCTTGACCTCTATTAAAAAGAGTTTGGGTATGGATTTCTTATTCAAAAGAAGAAAAAAAGCAAAATTGGATCACTTGTCGTATTCTTCCAAAATGAAGGCAGCGAGCAATCCGATTAATTTGCCAACAGGGGTAATTATTTTTCAACAATGTTCGATTTTTTGCCAATAGGCAATATCATTCAGATCTTTAAAAATAAGAGTATAATGCCCCTGTATAGTTATCTTTAACAGCCCTCTCGCGTTTTTCAATCTAATAAATTAAAACAGAAACTTCGCTAGATTTGATATGTCGTTTTTTATAATCAGCGATTGATCTTCTTGTTGAAAAACTTCGAAATTATCATAGTGTTTGCCAGTGTATTACTACAAACTGATTTTGTAATTGCATGACCGCACAATGCTAGACGAAAAGAGCTTTGTATATTATTCATAAAACATTCTATCTTCTTAGTTTTGAAGCTTTACATTTTTCAAGACTTTAGCAACACCTTGCAATGCTGCAGGATTTTTTTCAGACTTTCCGATAAATGATTGTTTACACATAGAGTACACAATACCCTCCGCGTCAGAGAAAACTTTTTGCCATATAGAGAAAAGTCAACTCGACCGTTCAATAATTTACAATACTTATTGCATATAATTTTTTCGAGTAAAATCAGTTCTACACCGCGTCTTTTTACTACATCGGAGAGCAATATGTAGTCAACAACATCAATACAATTATTTATTTGCTGTAAAGCCAATGCACCTAATTTTTGCACAGTAGAACTCGCAAGAAAATTCTTGGCATGGCCGCGGATAATGCATCTCCTGTTCAATGAAGTGATGTTAACGAAACAAGAGTACACACAGAACACAACGAAATATCGGGAACAATACTCTCCACGGTCAAAATATTTGCAGCAAACTTTTGGGTTCAATCCGATATTGTGTTGATGAACAATAATACTATGCTATGTCTCAGCAACAAATTTGAAAAGTATCCAGATATTTCGCATACTGATCTCATATATATATATAGTTTGAATCTTTATAGCATCTATTAGCTCTTTTGCTGTTTACAATTACTGAACAGAGATAGAATTGTAACTGGAAATAAATCAAAGCCAGAACCGTGTCAGGAAACCAGCTCATGAATCCACTACCTGTCCGTTATAGGAGATAGATGCATGGGGGTCTCACACTTAAACGTACCACTTCAAACACCGTCCACTTGATGCTGATGATAAAACAAAATGCAAAAAGGGATCTCAGAGATGACATTTGTGAGAAAATATTCGGGTTGGCAAGCACGTTAGCTATGCACAAGCCAATTCATTCAACATAAAAGCCGAACTGTTACCGTTAAACTGCAAGTGAAGCCGATGTCTTGACCAGAGTCCAACTTTCATCACTGAATAATTCCTGTTTGTTCTCATCTAGGTGAATGCTCATGTCTCCAGAAAGATACACCCCCCCCCCCCCGCACCCAGTGCATCCACCTAGCTGCCAGGTTTCGACGTTGAAAATAGCCTCCGCAAGTTTCATCTCTTTTTCTTCCCAGGAATCTTTGATGAAAAATCAGCAGGAAAACGTAGTGTTCTTTCGCGGTCGTGTTGTTGTCATGTGGCATGTAGCGAGACATCTGATCTGCAAAAAATCTGGTCAGTTTGCTGGGTCTATCATGATCGTAATGGCGCAGGTAAACGCAAAAACCTGCAACCTCACGACTCGGCAATATCTTACTGTATGGATATTGAATTAACTTAATCATTATTTTCAGCATGGCATAAAGGTAAGCACTCACTCACACAGCAATATATATGAGGGAGGGGTACTCAGCACCTATTCGGGGGGGGGGGCATTCCTCCAGTCAGGCAGAAACAAAGGAGAACAAGCAAGGAAAATGCAATAAACTGAAAAGAAGAAAAACAAAAAACAAGGATATGTGATAGGAAAACTATATCCAGCAGTCCTAGACAAAAACTGTAAGTGAATTTGGCATAAAAGAACTGTATATTAGATCTCTGACAAACCAGTAACACAACAAACAATCACAAAAAAAAATCATAATCAATAACACACCACCAACTTTTCAGATTTTGGAGGGTGGATTTCCCCAATAGGGAGATAGGGCAAAGCCGGGGGACCCGTGCGCGGTCCCCCTTTGGACGATGTTAAGCAAAACAGAAGTTAAACCTGGCTTGAGAAGGAGGGATCACAGAACACAGGTTATAGTCATAAATAATTATAAGTCTTTGTGTTCGAGGCGAGCACTTTTAATACCGTAAGTGAATCTAGTATAAAAAGAACTGTATGTCAGATCTCTGTTGAACAAGTAACACAACAAACCATTACAAAAAGAATCATGATCAATAAGCACCCACCCTCCAAAACTTTTCAGTTTTTGGATGGTGTCAATTCTTCATAAACATGACTTTGGTTCTATATTTCTGTGATAATAATATTCTGTGGCACTCCGCTTATCTGCCGCGGTCCTGACTAGCTTAGTAGCTAGTCAGGTGGCCTTTAGTACGAAAAAAAAAATAAACAAAAAAAAAACAAAAAACAAAAAAAACAAAAGGAGCCCTATCCCACTGTTGCAACTTCTTTGCACTCGGCATGCCCACAGCCCCTGCTGATGATGCCACCTGGCACGGTCATGGGAGCCCTAATAAGGGCTACTTTCTCCCTTCCCTGGCTAAGTTTGCCCTCTATTCTCTTCCGTGACTAATCCTAAGATATTATTTCTACTCTCACAGCACTGCACCAAGAAGCCTTTCACTGACTCTAAACCAACTCTACTTCCTGGAAAATCGCCCTTCAATCCTAGTATCCATGCTAACCTACCATTCTCTACCATGTCCCTTATTTGCTCTAAGCTTTTACACTGCCCATCTCTTGTTCTCCATTGTACAAACAGCTGGTCTCTAAGTGCTTTATAACCTGTACACCATGTCATCATATGATCAATGGTCTCATCCACATCCTCCCTACACTTCCCATCACTCCCATTCTTCCACTTCTATTTCCTCTTCTCCAGATTGATCACTCCTGCTCTGCCCTGAAATAACAGTCTAGAACCCTTGCTACCATCCCAACATTTAGTCTTCACTGGCTTATCTACAGCTCTATATGCTTTCAGTGTGCTTTTTTGCGCAGCCCCTCTTTTCCACTGCTCCACATGTTTCTCTTGAATCACCTTTCCTATATACGATTTACACGTCACTTCAATCTCATCTGGCCCTTTCAACTCATATTTCTCAGCTAGCTTGTCTATTTCTTGAATCCATTTTGTCTTTTCACTAACAGCCTCAATGTACACCTTCCTACACCATCTTTCTTCATTCACCTATTGCAAATATCTCCAATAATCTAGTTTAGCCTTAGCTATTCTATCTCGTATTGGTAACCATCCCAACTCTCCCAACACTGCCTCTGTCACTACACACGGTGGTGCCCCAAGTACCCATTTCCCCATCTCCTTCTGTGCCTTCTCCATCCATTCAATATCCGTTTTACTAATGACTATTGCATCTACCCCATACAACATCCCACGTATGGCTACACGTTCCCACAGCACCCTTCCTGTGCATGATCTATTGAAGCTGTTCCCTGCCGTGACGTTTATCATACCTTCGCTCTATTCACCTATTGTCTGATTTTCTCAACATGGTACTTAAACATTCCTTGTCCTGTGACCTTAATGTTCACCCATAAATATTCGTACTCCTCACCCTCTCCAATTCTAATGACTTTCTCTGGTATCCTAAACTTTCCTACCATCCATTTCTCCTCCTGTCTTCTCTTCTGCCCCAAGACCTTGACCTGACTTTTCTTCTAACTAAACTCTAATCTCCACTCTTCTCCATGATACCGTGCATTAGTTAAAGACTAAAACATGAAATGAAAACAAACGAAACAACACAAACCAACTGCTGTGACATGCTTCAAAAGAAAATATTCAAGGCAAGTACGTTTTATGAGAATCATTATACTGTTTCACTCGTTTTGTGCTCCTTTCCATTGGCGCTGCGATGGTGAGCTGAGTTGATAAGTTGAAATGTTGTGGTATGAAAATAGATATATACACTGGTCAAATTCTAAGCACAAATGAGTCTTTTTTGCCCTGCACCATTAGCGAGAAATAAACGATTAATCTACCTTATTGAATCAAAGCGTTTCTCCATAATATCCATGAAAGCTAAAGGACGACTTACGTGGAAATAATAATAACAAACAGCAATCTGGGATTTTTTTATCAAATACCAACTCACACTGTACTGCAATCATCACTAGGGTGCAAACTTGAACTGGCATATGTCAACAAACATAAATCGAAGAGAGCAAATATAAGCAATCACACAGATATTAAACAAAAGAATAGTGGATAAATTATATTCAGCATGGAATAAGGAGTGATCGTGCATCCCCAGTGATTATTTTCATACATATAAAATAATGGACTTCTGAAACATTGTACCTGAGCAATTGTGACAGTTCGTTCACAGCATAATTTATCCGGGCTATATATAAATGTTCTACAACCTCCATCAATTTAAAGAACACTGTTGCAACTCTATGTTGGGACTAACAGTGTGGGATAAAG
Source organism: Hermodice carunculata (assembly GCA_964020975.1). Taxonomy (NCBI): domain Eukaryota; kingdom Metazoa; phylum Annelida; class Polychaeta; order Eunicida; family Amphinomidae; genus Hermodice; species Hermodice carunculata. The sequence continues at coordinate 32,388,747 of OZ026625.1, read as the reverse complement.
TAATCCTAGCAGTTGGGTCACAGCATAATTTCTGAGTGGTATATATGTATATATATATATATATATATATATATATATATATATATATATATATATATATATATATATATATATATATATATATACAACTTCCATCATTTTAGAGAACATCGAAGCAACGTTGCGATAGTAACACAACGTCGCATTAGGTAATTGTAAGAAAGAAAATACGAGAGGTTTAAGGTAGCGGAGCTATGCATCACTATGCCACAAAAATCACAAGTACACAGCTTTACGTCTCTGTAAATATTCCGGACAAAAATTAGCATATAATCCTGATATTATTCTGTAGCACATACATATATCGTCTGCAAACTGAGATATTATATGCTCTAATTCCAAATTCAAATTTCAGAAGGATTGAAATGCAACTGGACCTCTCCTGTATTCTATGTGCGAGCACGTGGCACTGCCCAGCAGAGATACGCAGATGGCAGTGCCAGTACAACATCTGCAGCGAACTGAACACGAAGATACACGTCAGAGAGATGACAATATTTTCGGCAACATCAGCAGCAGCTGTAAATCAGGATGTAACAAGCCAGCACATAGGAACGAGTACTTGGTCACCCCCCCCCCCCCCCCCAAGCATGGGCCACAGTTACAACCAGTTACCAATACCATTCGTTAAAACGATCCGTCGTCTAGTGGTTCTTCGCTGCGATGCAAAAATTTCAGATTGCAAGCATTAGCTGACACGAATCAAAGTCGAGCACATATCACATAAAAAGCCCTGATATAACTGCTGTCATTTGTATACAACGACACTTAAATATTCAGTACAGGTTGAATATGCATATAATTTGTGTTAGTTTATTGGCTGTAAAAAAGTAAGTTTTATTCAACATCACAATATGAATAATGATCATAAACAAACAAGAAAAAAATAATGCACTCCGAAAAACAATAACGCTAAATAAAGAAAAGCATTTCAATCAAGAGTATAATTTCCATCACACAATATTATGTATATTCCATGAGACCCTCATTTAAATATAAAACATTAATTCATCATTTGACCAGTGTTCATACCAGGCGGAACAGGAGCCGTGTTATTCTAACTAGATGTCTGAAAAAATTTCAAAAGTTATAGAAATTTTAACGAATGATTGATGACAGCAAATGTTTTCAGATCAGAGGAGTTTTGAAAGAAAAAATTCAACACGAGAAACCGATCGTGATACACTTAACCGAGATCTCGCTGAAAACAACTTAAAAAATGTAGATCACAGCCCGTTATTCATTTTCGGTACACCGGTCTTTAAAACCAATGCGACCACAGCTGTATAAAAAGCTTCACGAATCATTGATGAATGCAAATGCGATATCCAAATTCCAAATTGACATACACACTAGCAGTGTCAAAATGTTAGATAATGAATAGATAAAGCTTATCTGAGCACTGCTTGACTTAGGTTCAGATAGCTGAGAGAAGGAAAACTATTGCATTAATGCATTTAAGTCTCCATGATATCACTGAAAAAACAACTTTTTCTAGTATATATATATATATATATATATATATATATATATATATATATATATATATATATATATATATATATATATATATATATCCACCCCTACCTATTTTTTATACTAGCGTTTACAAAATGAGCTCGGTAAAATGTTTATAACACATTAAGAAAAACAAGAATAAGAATTACACTAGATCACAGGAAGTTTTCATGTTATAAAAAATCAGATCATGGTTCACAAAAAAGATTCTGACTTGATCGCATTGCATACTTGAAAACATGGATCGATGTATTATAGCCTGTGTTAAGTACGAATCACAACATATTTTAAAAAGTAAGACCTTACTTTTCACTGTGAAGAGCTAGCACATGATAAACACAATTTTGTTCCATTTCATATTTCACACCATAGTAAATTTGAATCAAACCTTTGTACATAACAATCGCAAAAATAATTAATGTGAAATAAAATAGCTGCAACGTACATTGGTCTAGAGGTTTGCAGTACGAAAGTGCAGAGGCAGAAGTCAAACGGAAATTTACAGCAGGGTTATTCTCCTTTGAGGATTGATTATATGTATAGAGGTGGGTGCACCCGGTGAATTGTTATGCGATGTTTTATTATTTGGCTTTCTTCAGTCTTTCATCGTTTATGGATAATCAGGTTCTATTTCTATTTTCGGTGTGCAAATTTCAATCAATTTTTTGTGGCCTTGTGCGAGCCTCATGGAGATAAACCCACTTATTCAAAGGGCTATATTAGCATTCATTGTATTTCATATCTTTGGCTTGCATGAACGAGTGTGCAGGAGTT